>BQNB010065643.1:3396-22477 GCA_026074375.1 Tanacetum coccineum
AGTACCTTTCTTTCCTTCTCACCTATCTTAATCTTCGAGTCCAAAAGAGTAGTCTCTGTACGGTTGGTACCTACCTCGGCTTCAATAAGTCTAGCTCGAGTACGGGTAGCCTCCAAGTCACGCCTCAATGCCCAAGGTTCCAATCCACTAACATATGATGAGTCACGTGCAGCAGATGACTCTCCCACCTCATATATACCCCTTGGGAAATCACGGATAGCAAACGGCCTTTGGTTAGCAGTCCCAAGAGTAGGCCCAGGTGCAATATTAGCCTCCTCATCCTCCGACTCAGAATCAAACGATACAGAATTGGATGACTCTACATTAGGTGGCTCAGAAATCGGTGGCTCAAAATCAGAAGACTCGGCAGGTAGGGGCAGGGTTTGGTCACCCTCAACCTCATACGAAAAGATCAACTCTGCCTCCTTATCAACCTCAATCTCGACATCCTCATCCTCGATATCCTCACCCTCAATATCCTCATCATTAACATTCTCATTCATATCATCATCTTCCTCTAACCAACCATTCATATTACCGGGCTGTGGGTTAGGATGTTGGGCAAACTGATCCCCATGCCCATTATTGGGTTCCGGTTCTTCTTCCGGTTCTTCCTCAGGTTCTTCTTCAGGTTCTTCTTCCTCATCCCCATCATAATCTACTAACTCCTCATCATCGGGAATGTCAACCATTTCGTTGGGATCATGGGCATCCTCAACGTGGTTCGGCTCGTTAGGGGAGTTAGGGTTCTCCATGACAATCTGCGTCGTATAAATATCTCGTATTAGTATTAAATAATTCCATAATTAACATTTAATAAATTTACAACATATATAAATTCATATATATATATCAAAATAAAACTTCTCAATCCGGTCTTGTCGGTAATTCGGAGATTCTTCTTGCACTGTTATAGTCAAAAGATTTCAAAAATTCTTTTGTTCATTTTCTTCTTTTGAAAATCTTTTGTTCTCTATAACTTAAGCTCTGATACCAATCTGTAACACCCTCAATTTAGCTCGGTCAGCGGAAGGGTCCAATGGTGTTACTTAATAGCACAATAACTCAAATCATAGAAAACGACTCGAAAAGAGACGTTTTAGGAAAATTTCATTCATTCGAATAATAAAAAGTTTACATCACGGTCCCCAATTAAGTTTTACAACATCATACAATATTTTTACAAAACATTTTCGAATGAATAATTAATTAGCGGGCCTTCATATCTCCATCGCCGAATTACCTTCAAGGACCTGAGATAAAACATGCTAAAAGTCAACAATAATGTTGAGTGAATTCATAGAGTTTATATATGTATAAACAATAAAATTTTCCGAACACAAGTATCATTTTTCAAAATATTCAGGATATAACGATGTGGATCAGACATCATTATAGGGGGATTATTATAAGCCTCATGACATCGAACCTTACCATATATTCAATAATTTTGCCCACTATACACCCTCGCTATGAGTGTCTCTTATTCTCTATACAATGCATCCGTGGTGTTATGTTCCCAACACAAGACGATAGCTAGTCGTCACGGATCGGAGGTGGTAATCTCCAAATAGTACTATTTCATGTATAAGCGTATGTCTTATTCCTGGAAATTAACAATTCATGATATTTTTGCGGGACTTTTTATTTAGCGAGTTAAAGCTAACTTATAATAATCAAGGCTACTAGCATACATTCGGGTCCCTTGTGTTCTATTTTAAAAACAAGCATGTTATCTCACTCGTTAAGTTTTTATGTTGGTAAAACATTCAGCATCAACACTCCAAAATAGTCAGTAGTATATTATATAGGTATGATGATCAAGTTATAATTGGATAAGTTAAATCACACTTAAGTTTTCTAAGTAAATTTTAAAGTATGACATTTTTACTAGTTTTATTACTTGTTCAATTTCACTAGTTTTAACACAATTGGTCCAAAAAGCCCAATAGGCCCAATTATAAGCCCATTAAGTAATTTAGTCCTATTTAATGTTCATGACGCAGGCCTTAGTCCAAATCTTAGGCCAGGGGTTTGGGTCCAATGCTAAGCCCAATAAGTCTTTTAAATATAATTAGTGTATTTTGGTCTAGTGGCCCATTTAAGTCTTATGGCTTATTTTAAGTTTATGTGCATAACTTGTATAGATTTTTTGGGTTTTCGAGGTCGATATAAGTTTAAGGTCAGTAGGTTAAATATATAAAAACTCCCAAAAGTGGGTCCTACCACCTCGGGTTTTCGTCGCAAAAACACTTTACAAACTTTTAGTATGGTTATAGACGTAAAAGTTTTATGTAGGTTTATGTTTAAAAAAATAGTATGTATCTCTGTAACCAGAAATAAACGTACTATAATAATTTACATCCTCTAGTTTCATATTTAAGTGTACATTAAAGATTATAAGATATTTACTAAACTTTATTTTGAGTGGGATATATACTTCAAGTTCATTTCTTTGTACAAAGTCAAATTTACAATTTTTGGCCTGAAACCATTACTATTTACCATTTTTTTGTGACACCATTTTCAAACCATAATGAATTGGGTTGACTTTCCAGATTGGTCCCAGTACAACTACATAAGTTTATCTACAACTCATAGTTCTAGGATTTTACTCAACTCAGAGTTCAATTATGACTTTTGATACGATCTGTTCAGCAAGATCAGAAAATTGCCTCACTAATTGGTAAAAATGGTTCATCATATCTCATGCAATTTTTACATTCAAGTGTTGATTCAAATTGCTACTAGCTCATAAAACAATTGTCCACAACTTAGATAAGTCAAATCAGTTATTTATCATACTCAAAAATGTCAAACTTTCTGTTTACTTCTGCCCTAATTTTTCTAGTGATTTCCACCATGTTTTAAGTTAGTTTTATCCATTTTCAACCTAATCTAGTACACACAAAACCCCAATAAACTCTTGATCATCATATTCATCATATTTACAATTACATTTATAAATAAAATACAAGAAAATACAAGAATAACAAAAATAAGTAGAGGTTTATACCCACTAAATGATGCAAGTGATGATTTTCACCCAAAACAATGTGACTCTTTTACACCAAGTCTTGAATCTTAACCCAATACCCCTAGAACATCATCATTTCTCCATGCAATAACTCTATGAGTACTTGAATTAATTCAGCCCCTAATGTGTATGAAATCTTGCTCAAAACCCTTCTTGATCACTTTGAAAAATGAAGTAAACTAGCTAGGTAGTCATATCCACTAGCTACAATATTTAGGTTAAGTAAATTTTTGATGGAAATGGTGTTGTATGGTTGCTTGTTCACGGCAAAAGGAGACAAAGAGATGTGTGTGTGGTTTTTTTTTGTAAACAATGGGAGGAGTGAAGAGTTAGATGGTTTTTGTAGGAGTTAGGCATGCAAGGGAGCTAAGACAAGTGTCTTAGACACTTGTCCTAAGAAGGACACGCCACCATGAGGTGGTTATGAAGGATTTTAAGTTTAAATTTTTATAAACTTTGATGTTTAGTGTATAATTTTTAAGATAGGTAGGTAGTTTTGAGGCTAACGGGTATTAACGTAAAATAAAACGAGAGTTAAGGCGAAACCACGAAGTAAAAACGAACAAGTTAAAAATAGTTCTACGAAAATCGTGATACTTCTCTGAAAATTTTAGTTTACGTACGGTACTAGACGAACAATAATTATAAACATTGTTCTTAATAATTTTTCGTAAGGTACGAAAAGAAAATGCACGCAATACGAAAAATAAAAACGAATGAAATAAAAATATTTCTACGCCCTTTTGAAAATATAAACGTCGATGCTTAACGTAGGCTTCGCCAATTCTTTGTAAACGTTACTTAATTTTGCAAACGTAGACCCTAATTTCATCCCGTTCAGTCGTGAGTTCATATTTCAACAGAAAAATGAAAATTATAATTAATACTCGAGAATAAAATAATGACCTGAAATTGACGGATTGTCACACAGCATGCTCAAAGCCATGCTCCATGTCTATTTACTCGAGCAACATCCACAATCATCAACAACCCGTATATCATCCAACTAGTCTAGTTTGGAATGCTTGCTTGAAGCTTGATTAACATCCTAGCACCACTCCATGTGCATTTACCTGTAAAGCTGCAAGAAAGAGTAATACCAAAAGCATAAATCCGAATAAAAGCATAACAGCATGAAATGTACATAATAATAATACAAGAAATATAATCCTAACTCACTTTCGTAGGAATCACGACTGCATTTAGCATATGTAACAAGTCTTTTGAACCACTTGGTGGCCCAAGTGGATGAGTGAAGTGTTGATCCCAAACCTAGACCGATTCCTTACCTTGTACAGAATATGTTACCTTGGATAAATCCAAAATAATAATAGTAGAAACTTTGTGTGTATATCAAAGAGTATGCATAATCTACTCTTTAATATCTAGAAGATATATCAATGGAACAATGAATATGAATGAATGAACACACGATGTAACAAAACGCTTCAATATTATTAATGATAATAATACGAGTACTCTATCTTAGTACTCGGTTACAACCTTGAAGCTTACAAGACTCTTAATCTCTGGATCTGTGTATGTGTGTTTGTGATGATAGATGTGATAGACGTGTTGGATGTTGTATTCAACTAATGCCCTAGAGCCTCTTTTTATAGACTAAGGAGTCATAGTCGGCTTACAATACATTCCTAAGATATCTCAATCTTTTCTAAACATAAACGTAATCTTCTAAATAAATACATGTATATCCTGTACATAAATATCTCAACACTTATCTTCACACGCATTCTTGTTCTCCAAAAAATCTTTATCTCTTTAATTCGTCTTTATCCTCTTGATAGTAGAAAGTCTTCAAACAGTCGTAATCTTTCCACCAGCAGCCCTAATAAACATAAGCAGTAGTAATATTAGTACTAGCAGTAGTAATATACACTAACAATAGTAACATGTACTAGCAGTCTTAACTTTTACTACTAACAGCACTAACTACTTAGCTTATATTTTAGTCTTAAACACTGAGCAGTCTTAACTTCAACTAACAGCAGTAACTTTATGCTATCAGTACTAAATTATACTAACAGTAGTAACTAGTAGTGGTAACATTATACTACCAGTACTAACCACTTAGCATAATTTCCATTATGTACCTGAGCAGCAGTAACTTCTAAGAATCCATGAAGTCTTTTAAGACCCAACAATCCTCCCCTAAACTTGATGTTCATCTTGTAAATCTTCAAGTTTCTTCATTAAAAGTCTTCATCACACTTCAGGAAGATGCATTCAAACCCTTCATTTTCCTTTTTGCTGCTTTACCATAAGCTTAATGGGTCATTTTGCAAGGGTTTGTATTTCGGGTTCATTTAGGGTTCTAAGGGTTAGGGTTGAGCTTTTCTAGCTTGTAATTCTTGTACCATTTGATTAGAATGTAGGTTAACTGATCCTAAGCTTATATTAAGGATTATAGTCCAAATTTAAGAGGTGGTTTAGGTTAAAATGGGTAGAGAATGAGTAAACGGGTCAAAATCACAATTAGCGCATAATTAGGGTTTTCTGGATTTGTTTCTTGTATAATTGAAGTAGGATGATGAAATGATAATGGATTATGATTTAGAATGTTGTAATTTATGTTATTATAACTTATTTAAGTATTGGTTTAGGTTTACAATGGATAAAAATGAAGAAACGAGTCATGGTTTAGAAACTAGCTTGGTTTTAGGGTTTAGGGTTTTGAATTAGGGTTTTGAGTGCAAAAAGATGTATGAAAGCTTATGAATAGAATAATTAGGGTTTAAAAATTGTATAATGAGTGTAGTAGCTTGTACAACAAGTGATGGTGAAGATAATTAGAATGAAACGGAGGATTTAAATGGATATTTTAGAAGATTATGCATAAGACTTGTACATTGAGCTTTTTTTAAGACTAGGTACTTTGGTTGAAGAGATTTTATATTTCAAATGAGAAGTTAAATTGCTTGTAACATATGTTTAGTAGCTTGTGCATTCACTTTAGGGGTTAACCCTTTTCATAAGGTTAGGGTTTAGGGCATCCGATAATGGTTTAAAGCCCGTTTTGATATGATGTTGCAAATGGTACCTCTTAAAAGTGATATACTTATCATAATGATATTATAATATTGACTTGATATGTTATGATGTTTGCTTGACATATATGAAGATAGGATTTCCATATGTAGGTTGTCTTAGTCCCGTTAACTTGAGTTATGCAGGTTATATTGCATATTGAGATATTGGCAAAGTAATGTAATATAATAAAGCGAAAAATTTCCCTGAAAAAGGTGAGTTCATATATAACTGATAGATTGTACATCATCTAACTTAATAGATGGATATTTACATTTATGAAAATTGTGGGTTGTTATATATTTGTACCTGCACTCACCAAAGACCACGCAAGAAACAAGATCTAATATGTCGTATCTAGAAGAAGGTAATACGCCGTATTCAAGGTATATGGGAATAAAATATTCTGGAAGATATCAAACGTGGTCCCTACTCTAAGAAACCCTCAATACGCCATATCTAAGACATTGGATAGCCCGTATCATACCGACTTCAGACCCTATAAATAGAAAACTCAAAAGCGAGTTTTAAGTGTGCTAAATCATATTCTCGATACCTAAACCATAAATGTCAATTTTCAGAGGAGAAAAAGAGCAGAAGAGGTTGAGCAGCACGATTAATTCCATTGGAGAGAACGTGTAATTTCTTATACTCTTGTAATTGTTCAGTTTTTGTTATCATTCGTTAACTCGGTTAGTTTACCTTGGCTAAATCATTACTTTTCTATTAATTATGACGTTTGAAGGCTAAGACCTTATGGTATTAGCCATTGTTATGGAGATCTTATGTTTGGTTTATTTATCTCGATCTCTTAATTTATCAGAGATTGCTAGTTTATGTTTATCAATTTGTACTTGTTTACGTGCTTTTGTATGTGACCTATCATTCAACTAGATCTAGTGATGCGAACCAAGTAATCTAGATACTGGGATAGCTCTTCATATAATGATTTATACATCTAGACCAATAGGATCGCAATTAACGACCTATCTTTACCCTTAGATTGTGAGCTTAGTTGGACTGTAAGGTGACCTTGGTTTCAATGAGTATGTTCTAATCAATTGTTAAAGACTTGGTTAGTGGACTACTAGTATATGAAATGCCATTAAGTAGTAAGTGGGTAAAGTCTCTATAAGCTAAGGTTTAACAAGATCACTATTGCCTTAATCCCTAAGATAGATTATAATCAGCAAATAAGGATGCTTTATACGGATGTGTTTAATTATGAAAGATTTCTACGTGTCTAGGTCTTAGGAAGAAGTAATGCCTAAGTCTTAAGAATGATATGCCACATTGAGATAAGTAATCATTGCACTAATAAACAAACCAACGTTCTGATTGGATTAATAATGGTTAATACAGTGTTCTTATATTTGGCTAGACCGCCCTTTTATCTTCTGTTAATTTGCTTGCGTATGTTTTAGTGTCTTGAATTGGTTTTAGTTACCACCAAACCCGTGCTAGTCTCTCAGACTAAAAAACCCCCCTTTATCCATTAGATTTAGGATTAACGTAGGTTTAACATAGGTTTAGCATAGATTAGAGTAACTTAGATTAGAAAAACCAAAGTATTAATAAAATGAAAGTGTTTCTCTCTCTTAGTGATCGACACCCTACTTACTATGAAACTCTCACCGACCGGGTACACTGCCCGTTGAAGTGTTGTTTTTGGTTAAGTTGGCAAAATATAAATTTAAAACTTGAATCATAATTTAACACAACACAACGAAACATCAAGTTTTTAGCGCCGCTGCCAGGGAGTGAGAATTAATATTGATTTTTATTTGATATTTTGGTTTTTAGCATTAGATTAGATCTAACCCTTAGGATTAGTGTAATTTATATTAGTGTATAATTTTGTGTATTATGTATATTTTCTTGTATATTTGTGTGTTTATTTATTTGAGTAGTTTAATTGTTTTCTCTAATACATTATGCTGGTCGATAACTCAATACGGCGTATCCACTTCTATTGAATACAACGTATCCAACTTTCTATCTAATGCAGCGTATTCGGTCAAAAAGATTAATACGGCGTATTCACTTCCATTGAATACGGCGTATTGACTAGCTGATACAGTAACAGATCTAATTTTTAGCATTTAATTTCTGTATATCTGTGCTTTTTTTCTCTTGAGCCCATCCTACTGATTGTTTATCCTATGTTTCAGGTAGTGCATGACAAGAAGTTTGACTAAGGAACTATTTACGCCTTTCAAGGATCTGGAACGAGAATTTCGATCATCTAGGAAGCACTTCAAGAAACTAAGTCTTGACAAATTGAGATCGCCTGATTTTGATCTATTTTCTGACCAAGGAGAATATTCGGAGGAAGAAGTTACGGAGACAATGGCGGAAACTATGGAACAATACATGAGCAAAACTCGAGCCGACTATGGATCGGGAGTTGCTAGGCCTAAGATCGAGGAAACGGATAATTTTTAATTGAAAGGCCAATTTCTCAAGGAACTACGAACCAACACTTTCAGCAGTTCGGATCATGAAGATGCGAACGAACATATTGAGAAAGTTCTTGAGATCGTGGATTTATTCCACATCCCTAATATAACTATAGACCAAGTGATGCTTAGAGCCTTCCCTATGTCCTTAACTAGAGCCGCAAGTCGTTGGCTAAGAAACAAACCATCTAGTTCGATTACAACTTGGGAAGATCTGAAGATAAAGTTTCTAAGTAAATATTGCCCACTTGCTCGTACTGCAAAGAAAATGGAGGGGATCAACAACTTTTAGCAAGAACCGATGAAAACCTCTATCAAGCCTGGGAGCGATTTAAAGAACTCTTGATGAAGTGTCCTCAACACTATTTAATCGAGATGCAGGAGGTACTCTTGTTCTATAATGGATTGGTTGTTCCAACTAGACAGATTCTTGATTCAAGAGGAGCCATACCATCAAAGACTGTTGCTGATGCGAAAGTAGCAATCCAAGAAATGGCTGAATACTCTCAAAAATGGCACAATGGAACATCAAGGACCAGAAGTACTAAAACTTCTGACTAATTAGCAGCTATACAAGCACAACTCAACAATCTTAGAAGAGAAATCAAGAAAGTAAATGAAAAAGTTTATGCTGCTCAAGTAGGATGTGAACAATGTAAAGGTGCCCACTACACCAAACATTGTCTACTCAAGGAAGAAGGAAAAACCCTAGAAGAAGCTTACTACACATAATTTGGTGCACCTTTTCAAGGAGGGGGATATAGAGCAACAGCTCTAGGATTCTATCAAAGAAACAACGTGAATCCTTCATACCAAGAACGAAGGCAATCTATGAAAGATACCTTAAGCAAGTTTATGAGTGAATCGGCAAAAAGACATGAGGAGAACTTCAATTTGATCAAATAGATCCGAGCTTCAACAGATGCTGCCATAAGGAACCAAGGAGCATCATTTACAACTTTGGAGATCCAAATCGGGCAAATGAGCAAGGTCCTACAGGAAAGAGGATTTGGAAGTTTACCAAGCTCAATTGAAACTAACCCGAGAGACCATGTCAAGTCAATCTCAACTATTGTTGAAGCTGATTTATACCTGATACGCCGTATCCACTAGACAAAACCGTACACTAATGTACGAGACAAAACAAACAAAAATTCTGTTTCCAAGTCATTTGAATGGTTACTACTGTGAAGAAAAGAAGGGATCATATGGACCACAATTCTTGGAAGTTTACTCTGAAGCTTTATATATCAATAAATCCATACCCAGAAAGGAGAAAGACCCAGGGAGTTTTACTTTACCTTGCTTTATTAATAATGTTTTCTTTGATAATGCCCTTGCCAACTTAGGAGATAACGTAAGTGTTATGCCTCTCTCGACCTACCTTAACTTAAGATTAGGCGAATTAGCTCACACTAAGTTGACTGCTGAATTAGTAGACATGACTATGAAATATCCAAAAGGAATTGCTAAAAATGTGCTAGTAGGTATTGGAAAATTTGTTTTCCCCGTAGACTTTATAATTCTTGATATGCCTGAGGATATCAAAGTGCCCTTGATCCTTGGAAGACCAT
Source organism: Tanacetum coccineum (assembly GCA_026074375.1). NCBI lineage: Eukaryota > Viridiplantae > Streptophyta > Magnoliopsida > Asterales > Asteraceae > Tanacetum > Tanacetum coccineum. The sequence continues at coordinate 13,512 of BQNB010065643.1, forward strand.
TTTTGTCTACCGCCCGTGCTAAGATTGATGTTTTCAAAAGAAAGATTACTTTGAGAGCTGGGGAAGAGAAAATATTTTTTAAAAGTGTTAAATCTGCTAGAAGTTTAATTAAGACGGTCTACATGCTAAGCTTAAGAGAAAGAATGGAACTTGATTTAGAAGCTAGGCTAATGGGAGAGACTTTGGTGTTGAATAGATCATTAGACCCTTTCTTTGAGGATTACACAGAACTAAATGATCTTAATGTACCATTAGAGCTTAGAAGAGATCAAGTTGATGATTTAATGCCTACCATTGAGGAAGGTGAGGTAGTTGAGGAATTTAGAGCTAGGAATGATGCTAGAATGGTTAGAATTTTTTTTGGATATCCTAGTGATTGCGACTACGATAAGAAGATCCGTATGGATTGTGCCTACAACTGGAAGTTCTCTTGCATGATAGGTTTTGAATTTTTACACGCTAATTTTTTCCCTATATTATACGTCAATGTAATGTCCAAAAAGTTTCATAACTCTATAATGAGGGACAAAATAGATTACAAGGGAAATAATGTAGTTGGAGCCTTAATGAACATACCTATCTTTGTTGGAACTTTTTCTATCTTAACAAATTTTGTAGTTTTAGAAGATATGGACGCTTATCGTGATGATGGAATAGGCGATTTTATTTTTGGTGAACCATTTTTAAGAGAAGTTAGGATTAATGCAAAACGGTTTAAAGGAATGATTACCATTCACAATGGTAATGAAGAAGTTACATACCAAATGGCACGGTCACATCCGAGGTTTAAACACCACACTAATGAACAATGCAACAAGATCCCGGCATTACCGAAGGTAAGTAAAGAGGATAAAATGAATGGAATCTCACACTCATACCAAAGGCTTAAGGGATTCTACAAAGGAGTCTTGAACTTAGGGCCCGAATATGTCTGAGATGCGAAGATGGAAGAATGGCTCACACGCGGGCACATTAGCGTGCAGATGGAATGAGAAGAAAAAAGAAAAAAGTCTAACTTAAAGACTTCGTTGTAAACAAAAGTGCTTCCCAGGAGACAACCCGGATTGTTATTTATTTTTATCGAGTCTGTCTTCCTAAACATCAATACGGCGTATCCGCTCCATACCATATGGCGTATTGAATGTCTAGATGCTATCAGTCCTTTATTTTTATGCACTTTTAAAACATTATTGTCAGTTCTGTCAATACGGCGTATTCATACACATGATACAGTGTATTCAAAAGACTGGCCCATATTTAGTATTTAGTTTAGTTTAAATTAACCGTAGGTACCAAGATAGGAATGCATATTTTTACTATAATTTGCACATGACCTCGAAGAAAAGAAATCGACAATGTTGGTGGAGAATATACGATTTGGAAATCTGGAAGTGTTGGAGTCTTGAAAACTCAAGACGGCTGTTTAACACATCTTTGCTCATAAAATAAACATGGAGAATCTACCGAGCAAAATATCATGGGAGTTTCTCATGCTAATTCTTTTTAATTCCTGTTTTTAATGTTTTGTCTATACAACGAGGACGATGTATAATTCAAGTGGTGGATGGGAATTAGAATGATACTTGTCCTATTTTTCATACTAAAATGCTTAAATTATGCTCAAATTTAAAATTTTTTCAAGCATACTTTTGTGAAATTACTTGATACATAACCTGTATACAATAACCCTTGTTAGATATTGTGAGGATTTAACCTTATCTGTTTCTAAATGTTTACCTAAATTCCACGAAAATATGAGTATGCCGGTGATGTTGTAGACTTTAGAACTTGGCTTGGTATATCTATTCGAGACCACAATAATGAGTACTATAGATTTAGATAGAGTAACTTGTTTAAATTGGTAAATTTTTAGGATTAAACCCAAAAAGCCTATAGATGTTGTTTTATTAACTAACTACACTGGTTAGTTAAATCCCTGTATAAACCCTTTGTTTACTCTTATCTTAAGAGTAAGATACCCCTAAAACAACCCGTAGAGCCAATCCTTTAGGAATTACACCAATTATTTGTTTTGTTACACTTTAGCCTACCCTGTTAGATTATGTCCATTTATCAGTTGCTAGTTGCTTAAAGTGTAAAGTATGTATTTCTCGAGTCTTGTGTCAATTTTCTATCTTTGGTACGGTTGGAATGAAATTTGCACATTGCAAAGGGGAATGTATAAAGTAGTCAAAACTCATGTATTTTTACTACCAACGTAATTATTGGTACGACCGAAGAATGAAGAATTACCGAAGGAATTATCCGAAATTATTATGATCGTGAAGATGGTGAAATTACATCGAGTTTCGTAGTATAGTGTTAAAAAAAATAAAAAAAATCGAAAAAAATGAGAAAAATATCAACAAAAAGGAGAAGGAAAGTTTGGAGATAATCGCAAGAGCTTAGACCGAATGAATTATATGAAGGATCGCTTATTCGTTGATGTGTCTTATAAGTCAACAATGTAGAGTATTGTATAAAGTGGTAGATATCGCCACTTGTCTTGTAAAAATATGTAAAGTATGGAATGATTGGGAAGTTGACTGTTACAAGAACGCCAACTTAGGTTGTTATTTTTGATCAATGATCAAGACATTTGTAAATAGTCATGTCTTTAACATGGTAACGGTCGGGAAAAAGTATCTAGCAACTTATATCTTGGACCTAGTCTATTTGTTTCGTAATTTTTATTTAACGACAATTTAATTCCGTTTCTTAATCATTAACCATGGGTTTTACGCGAATGAGGATGTGTACGAGCATGCATGTCTATTCCATCGTTACGGCCATGTATGCATGTCTCAGTTGCCTTGTTGGTTTATTACTATTGATGAAAGTTAGAAGATCCCTACCCTATATCATTCTTCATCCTAACCCTTAGTTAAACTCGAATGAGGATATGATCGAACACACATGTCTATTCCATCATTACGGCCATGTATGTGTGCTTCAGCTACGTTGTTGGTGTGGTACTTTTGGTGAAAGGTTGTAGAATGATCAACCCTAAGCCTTATAATAAAAACCCATTTTACCCATATAAACTTGTTACTCCTTAGCTCTAGTGGTGATGTGTATCCTTGCCAAGCCTATGATAGAATACTCGTAACGACCGAGTAATTGAGCAAATTAGTTACATGTTACCACATAGATTAGTTGAGTGATTTGAGTGTTTTCATCTTCCTATTTCGTGAGGTGTTTGGTTGTGTACTGGTAATAGATCAAATAAATGCTTAAACGAAAATATCCTTAGGGATACATTTTTATAAACTTCTAAAGGCTACTTGAGAACAAGTAGGATTCAAGTTGGGGGATATTTGATGACATTAAATAACGTCTATTTTTTAGCATCATTTATCCCATCTAATTAACCAAATTTGTATAATTTTTGCAAAGAATTGTTACTTAATCATTTATATTTGAGAATTGCAGTAATTATGGAGTACTTGGTGAAGATTGACTAAAAGGCACACATTCTGAAGCTTAAATGAATATATTTTGAAGATTACTATTCTGACAATAAATACGCCGTATCCATCAAGGAAGATACGGCATATCTATGACTACACTCACCAAAGTCCACAAAGGAAACAAGATCCAATACCCCGTATCCAGAAGAAGGCAATACGTCGTATTCAAGCTATATGTGAATAAAATATTCTAGAAGATGTCAAACGAGGTCCTTACTCAAAGAAACCCCCAATACGCCTTATCTAAGACATTGGATACGACATACTGTACCGACTTCAGACCCTATACATAGAAAACTCAAAAACGAGTTTTAAGTGTGCTAAATCATATTCTCAACACCTAAACCATAAAATTTGATTTTCAGAGGAGAAAAAGAGCAGAAGAGGTCGAGCAACGCGATTAATTCTATAGGAGACAACGTGTAATTTCTTATACTCTAGTAATCGTTTAGTTTTTGGTATCATTCGTTAACTCATTTAGTTTACCTTGTCTAAATCATTACTTTTTTATTAATTATGATGTTTGAAGGCTAATACCTTCGGGTATTAGCCATTGTTATGAAGATCTTAATGTTTGGTTTGTTTATCTTGATTTCTTAATTTATCGTAGATTGCTTGTTTATGTTTATCAATTTATACTTGTTTACGTGCTTTTGTATGCGACCTATCATTCAACTGGATCTATTGATATGGACCAAGTAATCTAGATACCGGGATAGCTCTCCATATAGTAATTTATACATCTAGACCAATAGGATCACAATTAACAACCTATCTTTGCCCTTAGATTGTGAGCTTAGTTGGACCATAAGGTGCCTTGGTTTCAACGAGTACGTTCTAATAAATTGGTAAAGACTTGGTTAGTGGACTACTAGTGTATGAATTGCTATTAAGCAGTAAGTGGGTAAAGTCTCTATGAGCTAGGGTTTAACAAGATCACCATTGCCTTAATCCCTAAGATAGATTATAATCAACAAATGAGGATGCTTTATGCGGATGCTTTTAATTGTGACAGAATTCTTCGTGTCTAGGTCTTAGGAAGAAGTAACGCCTAAGTCTTAAAAATGATATGCCGCTTCAAGATAAGTAATCATTGCACTAATAAACAAACCAATGTTCTGATTAGATTAATAATGGTTAATACAGTTTTCTTATATTTAGCTAGACCACTTTTTAATCTTCTGTTAATTTGCTTGCGTGTGTTTTAGTGTCTTGAATTGGTTTTAGTCACCACCAAACCCGTGCCAGTCTCTAAAAACCCTCCTTATCCCTTAGATTTAAGATTAACATAGGTTTAGCATAGGTTTAGCATAGATTAGACTAACTTAGATTAAAAAAATTAAAGTATTAATAAATTGAAGGTGTTCCTCGCTTTTAGAAATCGACGCCCTACTTACCACGAAACTCCCACCAACCGGGTACACTACCCGTTAAAGTGTTGTTTTTGGTTAAGTTGGCAAAATATAAATTTAAAACTTGAATCATAACTTAACATCACACAACGACACATGAGTCTTCCAGGAGTTGAATTTTATGTTTACAAAAAGATGGACAGATTCCAGGAATGTTTGTTGTTTTCCAAGAAAAGTCTTGTTTGTGTCTTTTAAAAACGGACACGAGTTTATTTTTGTTTTCTTCAAAAAGCTAAGATGATATGATTACAGGAAGAAAAGAGGGTTCTTCCATGAATACATATTCTAGGTTATCAGGAAGAGGTTTGAGTTCAAGATTCGTAGGAGGTTCTTCAATAGATGTTTTGATCTTGTAATCGGTGTTAAAGGTGATTTTTTCGAATGGTGGTTCTTTGGTGTCGGATTCGGATTCAGAATTTTCATCGGCAGTCTGTGCCATGAATTCATCAAATTCAGCAAATAGTTTTTCTTCAAGGATGGTTCCTTCGATGGAATGGAGGATTTCACTACCTTCGTCGAGAAGAGCATTGAAATCTTTTTCTAAGATTTCGTCGATGACTTCAATACTGAAACATGTATCATCATTTGAATAGGAGTGTTTCATCATAGAATCGATGTGAAAGATCATTCGTTCAGTTCTAACTCCGAGAATGAGTTGCTTCTGTTTAAATCGAATTACTGCGTCGGTAGTGTAAAGAAAAGGTCTTCCTAAGATTAGGGGAACTTTACTATCTTCTTCCATTTCTAGAATAACAAAATCGGCAAGGAAGGTGAATTTACCAACTTCAACGAGCATATTTTCAGCTATTCCAACAGGGTATTGGAATGATCAATTGGCTAATCTTACGCTTATTTTTGTGGGTTTGAGAGTTTCGAGAGATAATTTTGCGTATAAGGAATACAGCATGAGATTAGTGCTAGCACCAAGGTCGGCTAAAGCATTACATGAGAAAGCTTTGTTAAAATTACATGGAATAAGAAAACTTCTGGGGTCTCCATGTTTTGGTGGAACTTTGTTTTGAAGTATTGTGGAACTTTCATCACTTAGGAACACGACTGAGATTTGTTCGACTTTATGTTTGTTATTTACGAGTTCCTTTAGAAATTTGCCATAGTTGGGCATTCCGGCTAAAACATCAACAAGAGATACGTTGATTCGAATGGCTCGGATCATGTCGAGGAATTTTCCATATTCAACTTCCATCTTTTCTTTTCTAAGGCGTTGAGGATATGGGATTTTTGGTTTGTATGGTTTTAGTATCGGTGTTTCTTTGACTGGTTTAGGTGTTTTAGGTTTGGGTTGAGGTGTAGGTTCATCATCTTCATCATCGCTATCAAAGTTAATATGAGTTTCAGAATTGTTTTGTTGATCATTTGGGTTATCTGGTGGGTCATAGGATTTACCACTCTGTGTAAATCCGGCATTCACATGCTCATTTCGAGCTTGAAGTGGTTGGTAAGGTTTAGATGAACTACCTTTTGGGTTAGGTTAAGTGTTGCTAGGGAGAGATCCTGAAGGTCGACCGGATTGCTTGTCAGCATGTCTGTCGAATTTAGCTTTGAGATTTTAAATCGAGGCTTGCTGGTTTTTGGTTGTTGTTTCGAGTTTATTTTTGAGATCCATGAAAGTGTCTTTGACTAAAGAGTTGGTCGAGTGTTGAGGTCTGATGAAATCGCTTAGTTGTTTTTGAAGATCGGGGTTTATCATCAGAGTGAGATTGATAGTTGTCTCGGTTGTAATCATTTCTTCTGCTTGAACGCCAGTTATCGCGGTTGGAATCACGATCGCGGTAATCATTGTAAAAATAAGTTTGACGAAAAGTTTGCATGAATTTGGCTTCTTCTTCACGTGACATGTGAATGTCATCATCGTTAAGGTTTGATTGTTTTGAAGGAGATTGAGAATCTTTATACTGAGCATCCATTTTCATGGTCATGGCATCCATTCAAGCCATAATTTTGTTAGTGTCGAAATTACTGCTACCTTTAATGGCGAAAGCAATGGTTTCTTAAGAGATGATTTGGTTTTTTGGTTTTTAGCCCAGTTTGTCACACCCCGTCAAGGCAGAAACATAAGGCGTAACATCATGGATATCATCACAACACAATGGTGTCAACAATAGAGAGAACTAAATGAAGTAAATGTTAAAAAGGGATACAATGTGTCATGACAATATCCAACACAAGATAAAGGAGTCTTGCATTACGATAGCAAAGTCATACCACAAGGAAACATACTCCAAAAGTCTAAACAATCAAATAACAACCATGTATCAAACAATTCAAATGACATAAATAAAATATCTAGGAGAATGACTCTGCATGCAAGCCTACAGTCTCACTATCCACTCTTCCTAACTTCAACATCCTCAAGATTGTTACCTGAAAATGATGCTTAAAACGTAAACATAAATGTTGGTGAGAATCATAGGTTTAAGACACGAAAATCAAAGCTTATAAACAATTATTATGATTAATGCAAACATGGCAGGACAATTACTTCACTATCATACAAGCTAGCATGCAAATGTAACCAAAACAAACATGGGAATGGAACGTGTCCCTCGATCCAACAAATATTAACAATTGGGTAAGAATGTTACCCCGATCCATTAAAACCGTGTTGGGATTTCAGATTGGATGATTACAAAACTACATATACACAAATGAAGAAAAATGAAACAACAAGGACTTAATGTGAAATATTAAGTTAGCTTTCTATGTAAGCTAGGTTTTCTTGTAAACCCTCTATATAAAGGGTTGTTGGATCGTTTTCTGAATAGATCTTAACCTTTAGCTTGTAAAGGGTTTGTTCCTTTAGATAATTCTAAAGCAACAGTAATGAAACACTGATTTGAACACTATTGATTATGCAGAAACAAATCAATAATGCTAAGAAGAACAATATTAAGAATCATAAAAGAACTTTATATTATAACTTGAATCTGCCTTAGCCGATTCAAGCAAATACAGTTTACTACTGTCTCTACTACTTAGCCGATTCAAGCAAATATAGTTTCGTATCCATAAAACACAAGCAAAATACATCAAAACCTACGCTTCGCAGTGAAACGCGGGCTAAAAACCTTGTTAAAAATAATAAACAGCAAGAAACAATCAAATATGGCAAATAAGAAATTAAAAATAGCTTTTGAAACGGTAAACGCAAATTAAAATAACATTAAAAAAAGGTACAAGAGCAATTAAAAGCCGACAAGGACAGGACCCTAGTATGAAAGCTCGTTTATTAATTAAAAACTTAAACAATTTTTTAATCACATTATTTAATTTTGTTGAAAAGTCAAACGTTCAGAAACAATGGCTTGAGTTGATGATAACGGCACTGATATTAAAATAGTTTGAATGTACAGGATAAGTACAACTTTGGTCCTCATACAAACTTTAGTTTCACAGTTTGATCTATTTAAAAAAGTATTATATATTACCACGCGTCGATATGTCTTAAACAATTCAAGATCATTGCTAATAATTCGAGTATGTTTGACAAGGATTTTTTTAATAGCATTTAGCGTTCACAATTTAGTAGTTGAAACTAAAAACTGGTTTGTAGTGAGTGCTTGGCGTTTTTTTCTCTTTCTATAAAGATGCATAAAGTTGAACTTCTACACAGGTTTACATTTTATAGTCTCATAAAGTAATTACGTTACGAAATGATCTTACAAAACAAACATTTAAGACTCAAACATTACTACTAATGAGTTTGCCAAACACAAAACTTTTCTTTTTCATGCCTATTATTATATATAAACTCATGATATTGATTTATTTTGTTTCGGTTTGTAGTTTCGTAAATCATAAAGATAACATATAGAATTGATGTTACATATATTTCGAGGAATAAACAAATAACTCAATGATTCGATTTACATATACAAGGATCTATTGTTTGGGATGTTGAGTGTTTGGTTTGACACATAACAAACTGAAAATAAACCAGTTTGAAACCGAGTAAAATTAAACTGAAATTTTTAATTATTGTATGTTTTGAGTTGAAACTCAACCGATATATCTAAATTCGATAAAAAATTATTCAGACTGAACCAAAAAACATAAAAAAAAAAAA
>BQNB010065644.1:0-30128 GCA_026074375.1 Tanacetum coccineum
ATGTAGGACATTAGACTGATGGTTAGGTCTAGATGTTAGCAGTAGGAATAATCATAAATCATGTACCTATTTTGGATTGGCTGTAACCGAATTATGCTTTTATTCATGATATGAAAAGCTTGTTTTGATTCTCTCACGTATTCATCTTTATTGTTATTTACTTGTTCTGGAAAAATATGTTCTATTATCTTTTACTATATAAACCTTATTTGCCATTTATAGTGGCTATATCTCGTATCAAATTTCACCCTGTGCTATGTCTTGTGATGTAGAACAATGACTATCACTCACTCTGGTACGACCCCTGAAGCAATCGAAGAACTCGTTAACCGACGTGTGGAAGAAGCATTGGGTGCTTATGAGGAAGCCCGTGCTGCTAACGCTCTCGAGGCTAAAAATCAAAGCCAAAATGGCAGTGACGGCGATAATGGAAATGGTGGAAATGGAAATCCAAATGAGAATGGTAGAGGTGATAGGCCTGTTGCTAGAGAATGCACATACCAGGACTTCATGAAGTGTCAACCACTCAACTTCAAGGCAACGGAAGGAGTTGTTGGTCTGATAAGGTAGTTTGAGAAGATGGAAACAGTGTTCTATATCAGCAATTATCCAGAGAATACCAAGTCAAGTATGCTATGTGCACCTTGTTGAAGAATGCATTAACTTGGTGGAACTCACATAAAAGGACTATTAGAGCTGAGGCTGCATTTTCCATGTCATGGAGAGAGCTCATGAAGTTAATGGCTGAAGTGTACTGCCCAAGAAATGAAATTCAAATATGGAATCTGAACTTTGGAATTTTATAGTGAAGAATAATGATTTGGCTGCTTATACTAAGAGATTTCAAGAGTAGACTATGATGTGCACCAAGATGGTCCCTGAGGAGGAGGATCGGGTTGAGAAATTCATTGGAGGACTCCCCGATAACATTCAAGGGAATGTGATTGTTGCAAAACCTACAAAACTTCAAGATGCTGTTCGGATTGCCAACAACTTAATGGACCAAAAGTTAAAGGGTTATGCTGTGAAAAATGATGAAAGCAAAAGAAGGTTGGAAGATAATCAGAGAGACAACCGTGGACAACAACTACCATTCAAGAGGCCAGATGTTAGAGGTCAGAATGTGGCGAGAGCATATACGGCTGGCAACAATGAGAGAAAACCATATAATGGACATTTTCCTCTCTGTAACAAGTGTAAGCTTCACCATGAAGGGCCTTGCACTGTGAGATATGGGTGAGTGTAACAAGGTTAGGCATTTAACCCGGGATTGTAAGGTCACAAATTCCGCTACTTCTACTCAGAGGGGTCAAATAGTGAACCAGAGAGTTTTAACTTGTTTTGAATGTGGAAGGAAAGGACACTACAGGAGTGATTGCCCAGAGCTGAAAGATTAAAACCATGGAAATAAGGCTGGAAACAAGAATAGTGTTGGTGAAGCAAGAGGAAAAACATATGTGCTAGGTGGAGGAGATGCTAACCCCGATTCAAAGGTTGTCAAGGGTAAATGTCGACAGAGTGTACTTTTTGCTTCGTCAACAACCATAATGCATTTGCTCACTATTATTTTTGATATAACCAACCCTCGATACTTTAGACGTTAGCTATGTTGTCGAATTAGCCGACGGGAGAATTTCTAAAACTAATACCATACTTAGAGGTTGTACGTTAGGATTGTTAGGTCACCCATTTAATATTGACCTAATGCCAGTTAGAAACTTGTAGTTTCGACGTCATTATCGGGTATGGATTGGTTAGCGAATCTTCATTGCGGGAGGAGTGTGATTAGAAGAATTTTTGAGATTCCCTATGGAGATGAAGTTTTTATAGTTCAAGGTGAATAAAGAGCGGCCAGGGAGAGAAAATCGAAGTTTAGCAATATATCGTTGCACTAAGACTCAAAAATATATTAAGAGAGGTTGCCTAATTTTTCTGGCACAAATTACGAAGAAGGAAACCGAAAACAAGTCAGAGTAGAAGCGACTTGAGGACGTACCAGACTGTACGGGACTTTCTAGAGTCTTTCCAGAAGATCTTTCCTAGACACCAACGCCTACAAGTTTGAATTTCAAATCGACTTGGTCTCAGGTGCTGCACCGGTGGCACGTGCCCCGTATAGATTAGCACCGTCAGAACTGCAAGAATTGTCTACTCAACTACAAGAACTTTTTGACAAGGGATTAATAAGATTGAGTTCCTCACCCTGGGGAGCCCCGGTCTTGTTTGTCAAAAAGAAAGATAGATCTTTTCGGATGTGTATCGATTACCGCGAGCTGAACAAGCTGACTGTGAAGAATCGATACCCACTCCCGAGAATCAACGACTTATTTGTTCAGTTGCAAGGATCAAGTGTCTACTCTAAGATCGACCTGAGATCTAGTTATCACCAACTCAGAGTTCAGGAGGAAGACATTCCAAAGACAGCATTTAGAACACGTTACGGTCATTATGAGTTTCAAGTGATGCCGTTTGGACTGACCAACGCACCGGCGGTATTCATGGATATGATGAATCGGGTGTGCAAGCCATATCTGGATAAATTTGAGATCATTTTTATTGACGACATCTTGATCTACTCCAATAGCAAGGAAGAGCACGCATAACATCTTAAGTTAATTTTAGAGTTGCTTAAGAAAGAAGAATTGTACGCCAAATTTTTGAAATGCAATTTTTTGCTGTCAAGGGTACAATTTCTTGGTCACATGATTGATAGTGAAGGCATTCACGTGGACCCAGCTAAGATTGAGTCAATCAAGGATTGGGCATCGCCCAAGACTCCGATAGAGATTCGTTAATTTCTAGGTCTTGCCGGCTATTACCGACGATTCATCGAGGGTTTCTTGAAGATTGCCAAACCTATGACGAAGTTTACTCAAAAGAACATGAAGTTTGATTGGAGTGAAAAGGCAGAAGCTGCATTTTAACTGTTGAAGCAGAAATTGTGTAGTGCACCGATTTTGGCTTTACCCGAAGGTAGTAAAAACTTCATAGTTTACTGTGATGCTTCTCGTAAAGGATTAGGCGCAGTTTTGATGAAAAGGGAGAAAGTCATAGCCTACGCGTCACACCAGCTTAAGATTCATGAGAAAAATTACACTACATATGACTTAGAGCTTGGAGCTATAGTGTTTGCTCTCAAAATGTGGAGACATTATTTGTACGACACGAAATGCGTTGTGTTCACTGATCATAAGAGTTTGCAACATATTCTAGATCAGAAAGAGTTGAACATGAGACAACATAGATGGTTAGAGCTGTTGAGAGATTACGACTGCGAGATTTGTTATTATCCGGGAAAGGAGAACGTGGTGGCGGATGCCTTGAGCCGAAAGGAACGGAATAAGCCACTACGAGTTCGAGCTTTGGTTTTGACGATTGGTCTAAACCTTCCTGTGCAAATTTTAAACGCTCAGGTTGAGGCGAGAAAGGAAGAAAATTTTGGAATCGAAGATCTGTGTGGTATGATTAAGAAGCTAGAGCAACGTACATATGGAACATTATGCTTGAATGGGAGAAGTTGGATACCTTGTCAAGGTAACTTAAGAGAGTTGATTATGCATGAATTGCATAAGTCAAAGTATTCGATCCATCCTGGATCGGACAAGATGTACCAAGATTTAAAGAAACTGTATTGGTGGCCGAATATGAAAGCAGAAATTGCCACCTACCTATGTCAGCAAGTGCTTAGCATGTGCTAAAGTTAAGGTTGAATACCATAAACTGTCCGGTTTGTTGGTTCAACCAGAAATCCCACAATGGAAATGGGAGAATATAACGATGGACTTTGTGACTAAACTGCCAAAGATGGCAACCGGTCAAGACGACAATTTGGGTAAGTCGTTGATACGTCTCACTAAGCTGCTGATTTCCTTACCTATGAGCAGAAAGAGACACGTAAGTAAGTTAACGAGACTAATTGAAGGAAGTAGTCTTAAGGCATGGAGTGCCAGTTTTGATCATCTCCGATCGTGATGGGAGATTTACTTCACATTTTTTGGAAGTAGCCTAAATAAAGCATTAGGTACTCCGATTTGATAAGAAGATAGCGAAGGTTTGAATATCAGGTTCTGATTTTGACGATTGCCATGATGATGCTGCTGATTGTTTATTTTTTTCTTATCATCATGATTATAGACTAAACCTGGTGTTGTGGTATTCATGATGGTGATGTTGATTTGTTTACTCTTTCTTACATCATCATGATTAGGGTTTGATGAGAAGGTGGGTCAAACAACAGACCTTCATGATCTGAGTTTTCTGGATCATGATTGGCAGATGAGTTTAAACATGTATAAACCCTAAGTTTTTGGGGTTTTGTATCTATTGTTGCGTCATAGGTTGAAGATGTCAAGTGCAGGATGTGGTGTTCAAGGTCTGCTGATGTTCATTGTGTTAAAGTAGATAGTTTATTTATGTTATGGTGATGGTGTCGTCTATTGAAAAGAAAGCTGCATGCAGTATACAAATTTGGAAAAGATGCGTGGTTAATGGCAGTATATGTTTGGGTTATGATTTACGAATTTGGGATTAATTCTGTTATGGTATTAATTCTAGTTTTGGTTAATACCGCTAATAGAATGTTAATACTTCCAGTATAGTTTAATATTGACACTGCCAATATAAATTTTAATGTTGCTTGGATATTCACGGATATGGATCTGATTGTGAGCAAAACATGGATAAGTTCTTTTGTTATTGGATCAGATCATTGATGCTATTGGACGTTGGGTATTAGTGTTGCTTGGTACTGATGTGACACCCCGATAAATTCCGTCAAATAATTTAGCCGTTTCCGTTTAGTAATTTGAATTTTTAAAGTTTCGTTTAGCTTTTACGTTTAACCGGGAAGTTTTCCGCTTTTATCTGAGGATCGTCACCGGGAGCGAACCGGGACACCTAACGTTGTAGTATTTTGGCAATAGCCACGTTTTTACATTTTAGGGCAATATTTAAAATTTCATAATTTTCAGAGATACCGTTATTCGTTTAGTTACTTGCGTAAACCGTGTTTCGTTTAAAAATGAGCATATGCATGGAAGGCTTGGAAATTAAATCAAATAAAGAGCACTAGCATCATATAATATTAAAAACCAATTTGGTCCCATCCCCATGCGTGCATGCGTCCAAACAAACACCCTTAATGAACCTTGGTGCCTAAGTTGAATTCAAATAACAATAAGACAAGTTCTAACTAACATTTTTGTCCTAGAAACAATGTGAATGGGAGATCAAATTGGTCCCCTCCCTTCCTCTTGTCCTACTACATGAAACACACACACATACATGCATGAATCACCATTTTTGAATTTTGAATCACATAAGGACATATACAAGCTACCATATGACTAGTTTTATCTTCCTTAAACACCATTGGTGGATCAAATTGGTCCCCTCTTGGTTCCTTGGCCTCTAGCCGACGCAAGCACACACACACTTACATTGTGTGTCAAAAAACTCATGTCCATATATACCATCTTTATTCATTCTCATTCATATTTCACACACATTTAACAATTGAGTTTTTTCTCTCTCGTGCTCTCCCTAACCCATGAAAACACACACACACACGTATAAAAATTCATAACTTTCATCTTTGATCAAAAACTCTTGAAGATTTGTTAAAGGTTTGATCATTTGTATAATTCGGGTATTTGTTAAATAACATTGGGGTTGTTCTAATCTCATTCTTCCTTCTAAATACCTTCAAACTTTGTAAGTCTTCAAATTCTTAAATAACTTGTACTTTCCTAATCATCTTGATGCATACATGCTAGTTGTACAACTTATTTTGTGAAAACAAGATTTTAAAAAAACTTCATAAACCGTAAAAGGTTATATATATGGTTCGAAAAATATAAAAAGAAATATAAAGAAATCATAGTTTTGTGATCGTGGTTATTTTCGTATAATAAAAATGGTATGCTATAGCTTATTTTATTCGGTTTATTGTAATAAGCTTTTGGAAAAGCTTATTTGATTATTTTGAGCTTATTGGGCTTATATTTTGGTTCGGCCCAAACTAGAAAAAAAAGAAAAACATTTGTTTAGCTTATTTTGGTTCGACTTATATTATATTAGCTTATTTTCTAGCTTATTTTGAAAGGACACACGATAAACTTATTTGGCTTAACAAATAAGCCCGAATGTATTTTTTTGGGCTTATAGCCGCGTCCATAAACAAGCCCAACACCACGAGCTTATTTTTGAGCTTATGTGGTTCGGATTAATATTGGTTGGCTTATTGTGAGCTTCTTGATAGCTTATTATTAGGCCGCGTGTTTGTGTTTAATGTTTTGCTTATCGGATTATATGGATAAGTAAAAACGACATTTTTTGGACTTAACGGGCCAAGGCCCAACATAAATACAATACACCAAGGCGTAGAGCTACAATGTAGCTTATTGAATAAGTTCGTGAATAGCTTATTTAATAGTGTATGACTTTGATGCGTTACGTTTAACTTATTTTGAACGTTGGACGTACGAATAATAAGGTTAGGCTTATTGGGCCTAAAAGCCCAATAAGGGTCCAAATGGTCTTTTGATAAATTATGAACGAGATTGATATATAGTTTGTAATTGTGAAAAGTGGATTGAAAGTGATTTGAAAATAGTTTTTAAATAAAAGTATCTATGGACATTGAAAACGTGTAAACACGAACGAGTCATGCCGAAATTTTTATAAAATATTATACTTAGTAAATACTAGAAAACGCACATGATAAAACGAGATATACGGGAATTTAGTAAAGACACCGAATTATATTTATATAAATATATATTTAAAAAATATTTTTTTACATAATTCTTTATATGTATATAACGAGGGGGGTAATTACCCCGCGCGTTGTCGCGGGAGTTAAGTTTTTTGCATTGTTGTTGTGCAAGTTTCGGTTTGGTAAATATCAATATTGTGGTCTATTTATTCGTGGTCCAGAAGCATTTCTGTCCGTATATTTTTTATTTAAAAAATTTATGTAAAAAAGTTGCGAATAAAAGAAACTTGAGGGGCCTTTTTATTTTATATTTTAAAAAATATTATGTACAAAAAGTCTGTAAACAGTTAAAAGTTGAGGGTCCCCCCCCGATTTTTGTAATTTTTTTTTAGTTTGGGCCACAATTTTGGGCTAGTTTTTGGGCCGTTACTGTAGCACTGTAGCAAGCACTGTAGCAGGCCTACAGTGCCACCGACCATTTGTGAAATGTATTATAGAGTAATATTAATATACATATTATTATTCGTTTTATTTACGAAAACATTTTAATTACTATACGATCACAAGCGTTAATTTTTGTAAATATATTAACAAAAGTACACTAGTATATGCTTATGCATTATCCGTAATTCGTTGCTACTCCGATATTAAACCAAACCATCATTTCATAGGGTGTCTTTACGAACCGTCGTTCGTTATCGTGTGATTTTATTCTAGACTATTCTTCTTTGATTCACCAATCAAGGTGAGTTCATAGCCCCACTTTTACTTGTTTTGAATAACTATTTTATAACTTGGGGTGAGAAACATTGCTTGTTTTTAAAATTAGACACAAGTACTATACGTGAGAAATCCCCCGTTTACATGTTGCCTAAGTAGCGATTAGACCACTATTGCCCGAATTATCATGAACCGTTAATTGTTGTAACCGTCCTATTGGTTAAGTGAGCGCGAGTGAATAAATAGATCTATTGAGATTAATTATCCCTATCCGGGTAAGAAGCACTTACTAGTTCGAGACTTCCAAGAACTAACGGATATATGTCATGTCGAAATAACTAATTAAAGACCGAAGCTCCATCGTAGAGTGACCGAGCTTCCTTGTTCGACTCAATAAATTGAGGCTAACACACTGTACATGCTATCTTTCGGTATTAGCTTCGGTTTCATGAGCTTAGTGCAACGTAAATACCTCTTTATGTGAAGTTGTATCTCCTATAACTGTCGCATACGTTTTGATAATCTTGTGGTCCACAATATTTACATTTGAACAAAACCTATGAATTCACCAACTTTATGTTGACGTTTTAAGCATGTTTTTCTCAGGTGCTTTTAGCATGGATGTCGTTGCTTGACTTATGTGAAGTCTATTTGCCCAAACCGGTTTACCAAAAAATTATTTATGTCTTTAAATACTGTTGTTGAACTTATTTAAGCTTCCGCATTTTAACTTTTGTATCATTTAAATTTGATCAATGTAAAACTTATTAATATTTTGAATTTATGCAACGGTGTTTATTTTTCAAACGTACCCTTAGAGGTCGTTCTATATGCTTTGTACTTAAGATATTCAGTGACGTCACACCTCCGGATAATAAATCGGATGGGACCCCATTTGGGGGTGTGACATAGGTGAAGCTGCCTACAAACACGTAGGCATCCCTAACAACGGAAACTATTCCTTGTACTTTCTAATCCTTCTACCATTATAGCATTGTAGGCTTCACGCGTGATAATATTCACTGGTAAGAAGGGGTCAAACTAGGCGGCAAACTTCCTAAATCCGATCATACATTGGAATGCCAAGTCATACCCATCGAAACATTAATTGCCTTTTATCGGTGTAGCATTCTAACATTCTCGTACTCAATCAATTCATTAAGCACTTCACCGTCATCTGAATCATTATCTGAATGAGGAAAGGGAGAAACAAGGGGTGTGTCAACCGATTCATAATCGGACTCAAGGTTATTCATATTAGTCTCATTAGGTGGGAACACCTGCTGGATGAGTTATCTTGTTTGGCACTATCCCTACTACTATTCTCGATGCTACACTTTCTATGACTTCACCCACTACCCATATTGATACCACACCGATACCTATTGTTTAACCTACTATACCACCATTACCAGATTATACACCCGCATCACCTGATTATTTACCCGCATCTGATACAGAGTTTGATCCACCCGAGGATCCGTCATCAGATCATATACCACCACTACCAGCTACTTCACCATTTCTTTCATCGACCGATGATTCTTCAGATAGTGATATACCTGATACACCACCAACACCTACCCATGGTACACCATTCACTGAGACTACCCTTTCTACTCAGAGATCGCCTACAGCATCTGGTGCACTTCGACGTCGAGTTATGATTCTTTCACCGGGATAGCCTATCCCTCATGGTCGACCATACCGCTACCATCCCAATGGGTCTGTACATATGATGACCGCGAGGAAGAAGGTGGGATCATTGCCTACTCATCGTCTTGCTGTGAGACATTCAATTGATTACTCTCCTTCATATCATTTTTCTTCGGATGATTCATCATCGAGTTCATCATCAGAGACTTCATCGGATTCTTCTGCAGATGCTTTATCTGATTCTGCATCTAGACATTCATCTTCTGATCATTCATTACCAGTATCATCATCGGGTATGAGATCTAGTCATCGATTATGTTCATTGGTACCGAGTGTTCATCGTTCATCTGTTATTTCTGAGAGACCATCTCATGATTCTTCTTTTGCGAGCCTTTCTCGCAAGAGGAGTAGATACCCTGTTGCATCTATACCGTTATCTTCGTCTATACCTGGAGCATTGTTTGTTGCACGTGCTGATCTTTTACCATCACCTAAGAGGATTAGGAGTCTTGAGTCAGCGACAGATTTAGAGGGTTGTTTAGAGGATAGTTTTGAGCCTTATACCTATAGAGGTTGGATTGGATTGATGTTAAAGTTCAGAAACAGTCTAGTCTAGAGGAGCCTGATTAAAGAGTGGATGTTGATGTTTGAGTGGGAGTAGATGAGCCTCACTCAGACCTTAGATTGATCCCGTTAAGGCGGTTATTAAGGCGTGTTTTGATTTTGCTAATATTATTAGAGCTAGCGGAGTTGATGTTAGGGTTGAGGTTGTGACTGTTGCCCGGGATATGTTTGAACGAGTACTAGAACCCGATTGTGGTTAGTGACTATGAAGATACAACCTTCTAGGGTACCGGAGTTTCTCCCTTGCGCCTGCACAGGAGGGAGCTGTAGAGGGTATATATGAGACATTAGGAGATTTGGTTCAGATGTTTCATGATCACACTGTTGCGATCCCAGTTCACCGTGTTCAGGCTATTGAGAGTATCCAGAGTGATCAGGGACACAGGATCATGGCGACAAGACAGCAGAGTGCTGATATGTTGGAGAGGATCAAAGAGCTAGAGCGGGATAATAGGAGACTTAGAGACATTGTAGATGTTGAGAGTTAGAGAGTTACCCAATTTCGGAGTAGTGAGTTACGTGTGCAGAGGGAGTTGAGATAAATTCGACGTTTTAGATTCTATGATCGTATGAGGATTGCTAGGCTTGAGGCTTGTGATAGGAGGCATTTGGGTTACCGTTCTTAGATTGATTCGTGATTATCCTTGTATTGACTCATAATGCCTAATATTAGCTAATTGTAGGGATTTGTAAATCCTATATTTTGGAACAATATTGTAACATTTTGTATTAATGGTATGAAATCAAATGTTACCATTCTATATTTGATATTCCTAACTTAATGATATATTTTCTTTTGCCTATTGCATATTGCATTATTACTGAATCGTGGTATTATCATGAAGTTATTATGATTTTGTATTTCCGTATAATAAAACTTGCTATTTTATTCGAACCCCGTTAACAATCTCGCATCACCATGAAATTTCATCACGTTGTGCATTGATATGTTGTAGGAAAATGCCTAACACACGATCTTGAGCGTCAAGGACACGTAAAGGAGTCAACGAGCAAAGTGATCGCCGGATGGCAGAAGCATTAAGAGCGCGCGACGCTGCCAGAAATCTTGGACCCCTTATGGGAGACGAGGATGAACAAGAAGAAGTAAATGGAGGAAATGGAAACGAAGTAAATGGAAATGGAGGAAATGGAAACGAAGGAAATGGAAATGGAGGAAATGGAAATGGAGGAAATGGAAATGAAGGAAATGGATATAGAGGAAATGGAAATGGTAATGGGAATGGAGGAGGCTATGGCTATAACTTCAAAGGATTTATGACTGCTAGAAGATGGCACATATCAAGACATATCAGAAAGATCCAGCCACTTAAACTTTAATGAACTGAGAGTTGTATGATATAACTCGGTTGTTTGAGAAGATGGAGACGGTATTCCACATTAGCAACTGTCCATAAAAATACCAAGTGAAGTATGCTACATGCACGCTTCTGAATAGTGCATTGACTTGGTAGAATTCCCACAAGAGAATGATTGGGATTGAGGTCGCCTATGCCATGAGCTAGGCAGAGCTTATGAAGTTAATGACAGAAGTGTATTGTCCAAGAAAAAAGGTTCAAAAGATGGAAACCGAGTTATGGAACTTGGCTGTGAAAGGAAGTGATTTGACTGCTTACACCAGAAGATTCTAGGAGTTGGTGTTGTTGTGTACGAGAATGGTCCCAAATGAGGAGGACAAAGTGGAGAGATTTGTTAGAGGGTTGCCTGACAATATTCAAGGGAATGTAATCGCTGCTGAACCCACTAAAATTCAAGATGTAATTCGCATTGCCAACAATCTAATGGATCAAAAGTCAAAGGGATATGCTAGAAGTGCTAAAAACAAAAGAAGGTTGGAGAACACGAGAGACAATCGTAGACAGCAACCCAGTTATCAAGCAATAAATGTTAGGCGGCCAGAATGTAGCAAAGGCATAACAAAGGCAGGGTAACAATGAGAAAAAGGGGTATGTTGGATCTCTATCCTACTGCAACAAGTGCAAGACGCATCATGTACGGCCGTGTACTGTGAGATGTGGAAACTATAAGAGAGTTGGTCATATGACAAGGGATTGTAAGGTCACTGTTACTCCAAACAATCAGAGAGCCCCAGTTGGGAATCAGTTGGGTATTGTTTGTTATGAAGTGTTGAAGAGCCAGGTACATTTAAGAAAATATTGATCCTAAGGTGAGAAAACGAACCGTGGAAACAAGAATGGAAACAATACTGGAAACCCAGACTGAATTAATGAAGCAACAGCAGAAGGGTACGCCATTGGCGGAAGAATAGCAAACCTTGATTCCAACGTTGTCACGGTACGTTCCTATCTCAATAACTGTTATGCTTCTAGTTATTCGATTCGGGAGGCGATAGGAGTTTTGTGTCATCTACCTTTAGTGCTTTGCTTGATGTTGCACCATCCACTTTAAACACTGGTTATGCTGTAGAACTTTCTGACAGAAGAATTTCAGAAACCAATATTGTTCTTAGAGGTTGCACGTTAGGACTATTAGGGCATCCATAGTACCAAAGATCTCATTCCCGTAGAACTTGTAGATTCGAGTCATCATCGGTTTAGGTGTAATTTTAATGTTATTATTTTTTTTTTGTACAGATGGTTGGCGAAGTACCACACGTTGATCGTTTTGGACGAAAGATCGTCCAATACCTTATGGAGAAGAATGTGTTGATAATCTAGGTGACATTATGATGGCAGAAGTAAGTCGAAGCTGAACATCATATCGTGTACAAAAACCCAGAAGTAATGCAGAAAGGTTTCACAAGTGTATCTAGCACAAGTTACGTCCAAGAAGAATGAGGACAAGTCCAAGGAGAAGCGACTTGAGGACGTGCCGATCATACATGAATTTCCGAAGGTCTTTCTAGAAGATTTGTCTGGATTACCACCTGCTCAACAAGTTGAATTCCAAATCGACTTAGTCCCTGGTGCTACACCTGTAGCACGAGCCCCGTATCGATTAGCGCCAGCTGAATTGAAGGAGTTATCCACTCAGTTGCAAGAACTTTCTGACAGAGGATTTATAAGACCCAGTTTCTCACCCTGGGGAGCTTCGGTCTTGTTAGTCAAAAAGAAAGATGGATCTATTCGGATGTGTATCAACTACCGTGAACTAAACAAACTTACTGTGAAGAACCGATACCCACTTCTAAGAATCGACGATTTGTTTGATCAACTGCAAGGTCAGAATCTACCTAAGAATCGACTGATATCTGGTTATCACCACGCAGAGTTCCTGTGAGAAGACATTCTAAAGACAGCCTTTAGGACTCGCTATTGTCACTACGAGTTCCAAGTAATTCTGTATGGCTTGACTAACTGTAACATCCCGCTCTGATAAAGAGACCAGGAGTCACGTTATGGTGTCATATCAAAATATATAAACGCAAGCGGAAGACTTTATTAATCAAAATACCAAGTGATAAAATAAAATGACTTCCAACAGTATTAAATTCCAACAAAGTCAAATGAAAGAAATCTTCAAAAGGAAAGGTCTTAAAACATAAATCCAAATAAAAAGGATTCTTCTAAAGGTGGGTCCTCTAAAAGCTCCTACTCTCAACACTCATATCCCAACTTCCCGCTTAGTACCTGCCGCAGGAAAAGAAAATGCGGCTGAGCTAACGCTCAGTGAACAGATATAATAATAATAATAACGGAAATAAAATGAAGATTTAAACGAAACAAATATCGAGAACCTGCCAAACAAATGCTAAACGATATATATAGATCAATGAATAGGATGAGAGTAATCAAAGGAATGCCCACAAGCCCAAATAAATGTTTAAACATGATACATGAATAGACCCTAAACAAATAATCAGATAGTCATAATCAAATGTACACAGGATTTGCAACTCCTGATGTACCAAATATGATATAGGGTGTATAGCACACACACAACCATTCACCTAAACTGAACGAAACAAAGTACCTAGGATGCATCCATACGCTCCATGCAAAACAAAGTTATATCCATATACACAAGCACTATGGCGAGTATACGAATATATATATATATATATATATAATCAAATCATAATAAGTGCACATACAAAAGGGAACACCATGGACTAATCACACCGCCACAGATAGTGTTCATGCATCACGGTGCATCAATGACATAGGTCATGAGGAACCTATCCATGACTAGATACAAATAGCTCGGGCAAAGAGATAGGCAAAAGATAACAATGATCAAGTTTCAAATAATCCAAATATGGAAACGAATCTAGTAGCATATTCCAAACAAGAACCAACAGATTCATACAAACGAATATCGAATCAAACGGATTGTCAACATCAAACGAGTCATGATTACGGATAGCAAATCAAAGGAATATCAAACGAATATCAAATAGATCAAGTAGCCAAACAAATGAGAATGAAGTGTCCTTAGTAAAAGGATGGAATATCTGTACGAATAACGGAACGGACTAAAGAACCCATAAATCGTAACAATAGTAAAGAGAGGTATGTATCAAGAATATATGTACCTTAACGAATAAGCAATCAGAGAGAAATAAACACAAAAGCAAGAGATCACAACACCTTCACCGAATCTACAAGAACCATGATTACCATATATTACATATCCTTTTTAAGTAGTTTTACATTTGATCTTACCATAAATAAAGTTTACTTGACCTAATTAAGGTTTTCAAAAATTTCAGATTTTGACTACTTATTCAAGGTAAGTTTCCATACATAAATGACCCATAAAAACATCTTCTAAAATTACACCAAAAATTACAGAGGTTTCTACATATGTCTAATACACCCATGATCATTGGTTTAATTTATTTCCATGTTTAAGTATTGAAAAGTTGACGTGTAAAAACCTCACTTAGACAACTCAAAAAATTCTGAAACAAATCATGGATGTAGCACATATCTTGAAGATTTACCAAATCAAATTTTAAAGTCTAACTCCTTACGGTTTGAGAATTAAAAATCAAACACTACAACTGAATGTTTCGGATAGAAATTCCAGATTCGACACTTAATCTTATAAAATCTAAAAATCGACCTTCCCGACCTCCAATTGACATGAGGCCGGATTTTCCAGAAACTAGACTCATTGAATTTAACTTTAGGCTGAAGAATCATGTTAAAACCAATTTTTATCATTAAGATATACCCGTTGAACCTGACCTAAAATTCTGCCTGGAATTATTAATCTTCGATTGAATTCGACTGAATTGAAAGGTCTGAATGATCCACAGTTTTTAGAATCAATAGGTCTTCAACCATGAAAACCCTAATTAACACCCATTAAAACCAACCTTAGTGTTTCTAATCATGTAGTTTTTATTAATAACACTTTTAATAACCATCTTAGGGTTTCATAACATGTAATTTAACCATTTTAATTAGATTAAACCCTAAAGAAATTAACAAGAACATAAACACATTATTTCTTACAATCTTTTAGGTTTTTATGAAAACTTTTGCATATGTAATCATGGTGACAACAAGAGTGAAACAAAATCAAGAATTACCTATGGAGACCAAGATGAAGACAAGAACAAGAACAAACACCAAGAATCAAGGATCACACTAAGAACACCAAGGCTTGAAAATTCTACCCGAATCACCAACTTCTTCTTGCAAATTCTAGAGATGATTACACAAGATTTTTGGGAGTGAAATTTTTGAGAGAATATGGAGAATGGGGGAGGAGGGGGCCGGATTTTATAAGGGTAAAGAGGAGGGGGACAAAATCTTTTATAACTTTAAAAAGATTACACATTATTCACACTTCATTCCTAAAATATGTTTTGCTTAACAAAATAAAAGATATGGTGTGTTAATACACCATATAGGCCGGTTATAACTCAAAGAGGAGGGGGGACAAATATAAAAAAATTTCCATTTTGAAGCCTACACAAATATTTACTAAAACCTTTTTACTCTTAATACTTAAAATAGGTTTTAAACACAAAAGGAAAGTAAATAAACCTAAATAACCAAAAATCAAAAATATCTTATTATTATTTAGGGAGGGGGGCGGATTTAACAAGAAAATTAGAATTTAATAATTTTTTTAAACAAAATACCTTATGTTATATCTTATAATTTCCTAAAATTATAACCTAAGGTTTTATTTTCAAATACTTATTAATAAACTTTAGGGTATATTCAAAATTACCAATATGAAATGAAATTCAAATTTTAGGTTTTACAACTCTTCCCCTCTAAAAATAAAATTTCGTCCTCGAAATTGAAATCGAAATTAAAATAGGTAGATGAATTCAGGGTTATTCAGATTACCAAAGATGACACGATTGGTATGACAAACGATAGGGGCGCGATGAACAGTCAACCAATTCATACCAAGACTAATATCAAAGTCACTCATTTCTAAGGGAAGCAAATTAGCAAAACGAATCTTATCATCAAAATGGAGCGGACAGTTTTGATATTCGTGGTCAGACTTTTCATAGGCATAGATATCGATAAGGTATAATTAAGTAGCGTAGGGAAGATGCTAAGGTGTTTAGCAAATGAAACCGAAACCATGGAATATGTTGCACCCGTATCAAATAAGACAAAACAGCATGACCATTCAAGAAGAGAGTTCCTGAAATAGTACCTGAAGAGTTAGCCACCTGAGAAGCAGGACCCGAAAATTCAGAGGTAGATTGACGTATGTTCACCATCTGAGTTATCAACAAACGAAATAGCAAAAACGATTCTGAGTTAAGATCAAAATACGAAAGGAAGCGAAAATATCAAAATACGAAAGGAAGCCTAATGTCTACCCAATCCTCACAGGTCATAACCTAGGTTCTACAGGGCGTAACTTGGCTTTGATACCATAATTGTAACACCCCGCTCCGATAAAGAGACCAAGAGTCACGTTATGGTGTCATATCAGAACATATAAACGAAAGCGGAAGACTTTATTAATCAAAATACCAAGTCATAAAATAAAATGACTTCCAACAGTATTAAATTCCAACAAAGTCAAATGAAAAAAATCTTCAAAAGGAAAGGTCTTAAAACATAAATCCAAATAAAAAGGGTTCTTCTAAAGGTGGGTCCTCTAAAAGCTCCTACTCTCAACACTCATATCCCAGCTTCCCGCTTAGTACCTGCCGCAGGAAAAGAAAACGCGGTTGAGCTAACGCTCAGTGAACAAATATAATAATAATAATAATAACGGAAATAAAACGAAAGTTTGAACGAAACGAATATCAAGAACCTGCCAAACAAATGCCAAACGATATATATAAATCAATGAATAGGATAGGAGTAATCAAAGGAATGCCCACGAGCCCAAACAAATGTCTAAACATGATACATGAATAGACTCTAAACAAATAATCAGATAGTCATAATCAAATGTACACAGGATTTGCAACTCCTGATGTACCAAATGTGATATGAGGTGTATAGCACATACACAACCATTCACCTAAACTGAACGGAACAAAGTACCTAGGATGCATCCATACGCTCCCTGCAAAACAAAGTTATATCCATATATATAAGCACTATGGCGAGTGTACGAATATATATATATATATATAATCAAATCATAATAAGTGCACATACAAAAGGGAACGCCATGGACTAATCACACCGCCACAGATAGTATCCTGTCATTGGTGCATCAATGACATGGTCATGATACATCCATGACTAGATACAAATAGCTCGGGCAAAGAGATAGGCAAAAGATAACAATGATTGGTATGTGCTTAATTACACATACCATTTTCCATTAAAAACGGACTTAAAAGACTAAAAACGTACCAAAAATACATTGTATTTGTATGTTTTGCATTTGAATTGTGCAGGAACGGATATTCAAAAAGAAAGCCAAAAACAAACCAAACCAAGCACGGGATGGAAAAGACAAAGTCAATCCGAAGCCAAAGTCAAAAGTCAGCCACATGAAGAAAATACAACTTGAGGGGCCAAAGCTGCCAACCTACCCAAAGCCGTTGTTTTTCCCGCCCAACAAAAACCCAGGTACAACTAGGGATGTCGTCCCATACTTCTACCCTGCAAAACCACTCAACACCCTAGATAAATCATGTCAACCACTCCTCTATCAACCCCCTAGCTGTATAAGTGCCATGTTGGCAATCCCTCACCATTCCCAAGTATTTTCGATGGCTATGATTGACTCCAAAGAAGCACAAAAGAAATTGAAGGCTGGGATTTGTTTTAGAATCACCTCACACAACAAACACACTTGGTTTTTGTCTCTACAAAGAAACACAGAAGAAAGAAGTCCCAAAGAAGAAGATTTCGGCTATAAATAGAGCCTTTTGTAAGCCTTTAAGGCAACTAGTTAGTTTTTAGTTTTTAATCTTATAATATCTTAGCTTAATTTTTAGATTGTTTTAAGTCATTTACAGCTTTTACTTGTAGCTAATATCATGAAGATTTACCAATTCTAATTTTAAAGGCTAACTCTTTACGGTTTGAGAATTAAAAATCAAATACTACTATTGAATTTTTCAGACAAAAATTCTAGATTCGACACTTAATCTTATAAAAATTAAAAATCGACCTTCCCGACCTCTAATGGATATGAACTCGAATTTTCCAAAATCCAGACTCTTTGAATTAACTTTATCTTAAAAAAATCATGTACCAAACGACAAATTTTAATCACCAAGTATGCCCGATCAATATGACCCAAAATTCGAACAAAACATAAAAAAGACATATAAACCCTAATTCTTACCAATCCTCTTCATAAAAATATATTCTAGGGTTTTTAATCTTGTAGGTTTTCATTAAGACATCATTAATGATTATCTAGGGTTTCATAACATGATTTTAACAAGATTATTTCAGGTCAATCGTAAAGAATTTTACAAGATAATTACACATGTTTTCCTTTTACAAATTTTATGATTTTATGCAAAACTTATGTGTAATCATGGTGACACAAAGAATGAATTCAAAAGAACATGGAATACCTTAGAGAATCAAGAATGGAGAGGATCACAAGAACAAGAACACCAAATGTGATTTAGTCATTAGTCTTTATTTTCTTTAGAATAAAGTAGTTTATAATAAGGTATATTATGCTAAAAGTAAGAAATAGCATAAGTGCCAAAGAATATGGACTAGAAGTGAAACATTAGAAAAATAAAGGAAGGGAAGCTTCCTTCCTTCTCTTATAAATACCCCTTCTAATCATCATTAGAAGGTTATGCCTTGTAATAAACTTTTCCTTTTTCCCTCCATTTTAATAACATTTGAAATTTGAATACTTGCCATCCTCTACTATTCTCTCCAAGCTTTCATGGTTCATTATGTATGATTCAAGATAAACAAGACCTATCAAAAATGTTGAGGGGGATTGTTAGCAATTTGATGTGTTTCAAAAGCTTTAAATTTATAATGACTGAAAATACCGATTTTATTATAGGGAAACACACGGGTAAAAGTATAACCCACGTATGTAGTATAATCTTTTAGGTAAGACCAGGTCGTTCCACGGGATTGGGTATTCTAAGAATAAGTTGATAATATTACGAAAAGGTACTTATCTTTTAGACTGTCACGGATCTAAAGATAATAACTAAATTCAAGATAAAAAGGACATATTTGGTTAAGAAACAAGAAATATTATGGATAAACATGAATGATTCATAAATGAAATTATAATCAATTTAAGAATGTTTAATTACTTAGAAAGATTATCTATTGTTCATAATGAAAAACCCTTTCGGCCTTTATCCTTTATTATGAAAAATGCTTTAAGTGTGATTCGTGCTTTGATAATGAATAATATAAATTTGCTAAACCAAGTTCGTTAGACATAAGGTTTAGCTTTAAACCCTTTTGTACTTGGTTTAATGTTCGTTTACTTAGCCAATCCTCACAAGGCTAAGGTCTAGTTGTCATAGACAAACAACTTGGAA
Source organism: Tanacetum coccineum (assembly GCA_026074375.1). Classification (NCBI taxonomy): domain Eukaryota; kingdom Viridiplantae; phylum Streptophyta; class Magnoliopsida; order Asterales; family Asteraceae; genus Tanacetum; species Tanacetum coccineum. The sequence goes on from BQNB010065644.1 coordinate 19,626, forward strand.
ATCAATCACTTAACCGGAGTCTTTCGACCTATTTTCGGGATAAGTGGTGATCAAACAAAGATTAAAGAGTCCAAGTTCAAAAGCATCAAACTTATATCATTCATATCAAAAGTTTATTCAAAAGTCAAGTTTGATCCATAATATTCATATAGCACTTAACCAAACATGTTAATCTACTCAACAATCATAATAACAACACATAGAATAACCATAATAAATCCAACATTCATATTATCAAGGTATAGAAACATGTTTATTACCAAATTCCAAGAGTAGAGATTCCAATTCTTACAATGCCTTTCAAGAACAATGTAATAATTGACTATAGTAACACTAGCAATTCTAACTTCCAGAAGTTGCTTGCTTCTTTACCCGGAAAGTGATGAAGGTGGTGGTTAACCTTCAAGAACTTCCTAAGAACTTCAAAAACAACTTGGAAATGATTTCCAAGTGAGAAATGGATGATTGAGTGAAAAAGGGATGCCTCTACCCCTCAAATTCGTGCCCTATTTATACTAGAGGATTGGGTATCAGTTGTGGAAAAAGGAATTTGGAAAGTTCAATCATTTATATCAATCATAATCATTTCCTTGTAACTGCAGGAGAAGTGCGCCGCACTTGCCAAATTGTGCGCCGCACTTGGTGATTAATTGAATAGCATTTATTTCGTTTGTAAGTACGCCGCACAAAATAGTTTGTGCGCCGCACTTTGGCCTCGTTCATTAATTCCTTCAAAGATTCTCTTCTAGATTCTTCTTATAACGACCGTTATGGTATTTAACTGGATTTCTTTGCATCGTTAGTCCTTTTTCTTCATTCTTGGTCCTGATATGAATATTACACAATAGACAAGCAAACTTTGCAATATTTCATGCGTTAACATATATATTTAATGTATTTTCAAGGGATATTTTATGTATATTTGGAGCGTTATCAAATCCCCCCATACTTAGCTTATTGCTTGCCCTCAAGCAATCAAAGCGAAAGAATTTCGTTTGGTAAAACAAATTTATGATCACAAGCATAGATAACGCGACAAAGCAACTCACGAATTTTTTATAGATAAGTTCTTTTTCACACTCGATCAATTTAGTGAAAATGATAGTAAACGGAAGTCGCTCATACGCACAATCATGAAATGTTCAAATTACCATAGGCTTGTACAAGAAACTAAACTTCACCGACATGGCGTAAGCACCAAACATAAACGTCAAAAGAGGTAATTTTATTTAGTGATAATATTTATTATTTGTAGAAAAAGGTTTATAAATAAATCATAATCCATTTTATCCGTAATGCGATCAACTGTTCCTTCACACTATTACTTTTCTTCTTCTTCCTCTCTTTTTTTAACCATAATAACTTTACTTGGGGAAAACTTGCTTTTCCCCTCATACTTAGGATAAGCACACTTCTTTGCATATATCATAGCAACATTTAAGCATTTCAATTCGGACGGATAAAATTTCAGATAATTTAATTAAAAATCTTTTTGAACAAAATTATTGGTTACTTATATTTATATTTTTATCACCTCTTAATCAGTAAAATGTTTATAACACGCGAACGTGTTCCTACTGCGGTCTCATAAAGATTTCAAGCACAAGTTCTAGAATTAACAAATCACCGGCACACTCATATAATTTAAATCGATAACAATGCTCCAGAAAATGAGACAAAACTAAAAATGAACAGCCGTGATGACGGATGAGACATTTGCAATATAGCTCACAAATCCTTAACCAAAAAGCTAAAGATAAAATCATCTTAGGTATCAAAGATGGATACCTGAATCCTTATGTTCTAATCCTCACAATTTTTTGGGTAATATAAATATGCTAGTAATGTTATCAATCCCGAGTCGGATTGCTTGTATGTGATCATAAAATGTTTATATATATATTTTTTCAAAACTTTTCTCAGAACTTTTCCAGTTTATCTCCCCCCCCCATACTTAATTTGAGCGTTGTCCTCAATGTGAAAATATTATAGAGAAAAGATAAAATGGAAAAGTGAAATATACTTTTCAATTGTGACTTGTACTCTGAATCTTTTCTTTGCGCCAATTTGTCTCGCGCCTTTTCTTTCTTTTCCTGTTCCAATTATAAACATTGCATAGCACACAAATAGTAATAATATTCCTAATAGATTAATAATATAAGGTATGATAAAATTGTTTTAAATGCCAACAGAGGCATTTTACACACCATAATAATAATAATAATAATGTTTAGAGAAATTGTTTTTGAAACGCACGTGACCCAAACATGCGATCACGTAACCAACTCGTGTCATCTCGACACTACTCATCATCATCCTGTTACTAGCGGAGTGGCTGTACTGTGGTGGTACTTGCTGGTAATGACAGATCATACAGGACCTGAGCGTAAAACAGGTAGGTTTATAGGCCACCCAGCAGGTGAACCACGCTCTAAACCCCAGCTATATCACGAACACTCCTCGTATATGTCCTAGTGAATGACTATACCTATACTCCATCCCACTTTACGTCTCCTGCCGTATCTCTCTATGCGTCCTCTCCCAATCTTATAAAGTCCTACATGGATGCTCTCCAGGTCTAGGATACCAACTCTAGTCACACCCGCTGTGGATCTTAAGGAATAAGATACCATCAGAATCGATCCTAACGATAAAATTGCTAGATCGGGTCTTATAAGCGAATTACTAGTTCGGGTATGCTTGACAAACGTTTAGATCGGGTCCAATAAACTCACAACTAGTTCGGGTCTGAAGGAATGATAACTAGTTCGGTTCCTTTAGGTGGTTAACTAGTTCGGTTGCATAAGAACTTTACTAGATCGGGTCCTTAAGGATTTTGACTAGTTCGGTGCACAAAGGTTTGTGACTAGATCGGTTTGTTATATAAAATGACTAGTTCGGGTCTTTTTAAAAAAAACTAGATCGGTGCTTTGGCTTGTGACTAGATCGGCTGTTGAAAGAAATGAACTCGTTCGGTTGATGAAGAGTGACTAGATCGGTGGTCCTTCAACAGTTGTACAACGGTCCTTTCTTTTGTCGTGAGCATAACCAACAAAAAAAGAGTGAAACTCGTTCGGTGGATGAAGGATTTGCTAGATCGGTTCACAACTAGATCGGTGGTCCTTCAACAGATGTACAACCGTCCTTTCTTTTGGCTAATATTAGTGATTCCATGGTCTGGGTTCCTGTCTTGTGAAAACCCCGAATGGACCACAAAAATAAGAAGCCAACAAAAAAAATAAGCTTGACAGTTACTCGTTCGGTTCTTTGAAAGATTACTAGTTCGGTGGTCTCGCAACTTGACTAGATCGGCTGATGAAATGAAAACTGGTTTGGCTTGATAGAAAATGAACTCGTTCGGGTTGTACTAGTGTGTGACTAGTTCGGTTTCACTTTTGTTGTACTATCGTCCCTCTTCCACAAATCGTGGATCTTGTCTCTTCTTTTTTTTTCAAACCGAATGGACCACAAATAAGCCAAGCAATAAGCTCTGAAATAAGCTTGAAAGAAACAGCCCAAAATAATAACAACTCAAATAATCCTAACACTAAACCCAAAAACACGAATGTTTACCAAAGAAATAGTTACTAGCCCAATAAAGTAAGTAAACTTATTGATAGTAGATGTTTATGGGCTACGAAAGAAAGGGAAAAAACTGAATAAAAATGACCACAAACAAATCACCAAACCCACCCCGTGGCGAGTGATACCAAATGTCGGAACCCAAAATCACCTTCACTTCACCATGGAGACCAAGAAAAATAGATGAGGAAAAATGATAAGAATTGTAGAGAGAGGTTGGAGAGAATTTTAGAGAGAGAAAAACAAGAGTTGGTTAATTCATACAAGTGAAAAATAACAAATGAGAATCAACACCATTTTCCATAGTGGAAAATGGTTTAAATACCCTAATGAGCCATGGGCTTTCTAGGTGGGATGGGCTTGGGATTGACTTGGGCTTAGGCCCATTACACATACAATATTAGATTACTAAATAAGCCCTTTTACCCGTCTAGCCTATTACAACATATAATTAATTAAGTGACCGAGACCTAATATAATGAACGAACTTCCTTGTTCGACTCAATATTTTGAGGCTAACAATCTCCCCCGAAGTGAGTTCATTGTGACACTCCTTCATGAGATCAATGAGATTGCTTTTGTCGTTAAGATCTTGTGGTCTTGGTCTCTGAATTCGTTGTAGGCTTGTTCCTTCATGCTTTGTGATCTTTGATCTTGAGCCTTTGTCATTGTCTTTCGACTTCGTCTTTATGTCCGAGATCTTTAAATCTTTTCCTTGCTTGTCTTGATCATCTTTGCCACCTTGCGATCTTGTGTCTTGACCAACATGCTCATACTTTGCATCATCTTGAAAGCTTGCTAACAATCTCCCTTGATAGACTTGATATCTTTGAAGGAAGATCTTGTATATCAGAGTTTGTGCGGAAGTCTTTGTCTTTAATTCTTGAGCTTTCATGATTCTTGAATCTTGATGCTTATAGAATGTCTTTGTAGGGATATTTTGGTGGTGGGGAGTTAATTTGGTTGTTTGTAATAAGGGGTTATTATTTTGAGGTTGTATATTTGTGGGGGATTAAGGTTTAAATTGGGGGTGGTTAGGGGTTTTTGGTGAATTTGGGTAAATTGGAATGGGGGGGAGGAGGGGTGTATGTGTATTTTGTGGAGGTGTGGGGGGTTTGGGGGGGATTTGATTGGTAGGTGTATGGAGTTTTTGGGAGGGTTGATGGATAAGGGGAGAGGGTTTTTTATTTATGGTTTTGTGTTGGGGGAGATTGATATGAGTGGGTTGTGAGTAGGGATTGTGATAGTGGAATGGGGGGTGGTGGTTGAGGGTATGTTGATAGGGGAGGGTTATTGGGGGGGTGATGGGTTTGGGAGGGGGGTGAGTTTATGGGGTGGGAAGTTTTGATTTTTGTGGGAGTATAGTGAATTGATTTGGGTGTGTTGTGAGATTGGGTGGAGGGAGGAGGAATTAAGGGGGAGGTGGTGTTGATTGTTTTTTTGGATGTTGGTAAAATTAGAGTTATTGGTGGGGTTATTATTTTTTGAGGTAATGTAGGTAGGGGGGTGGGGGTATTTGGGTTTGTGGTGTTTTGGAAGAAGGGAAGAGGGTTTTTGTTTTTATTGTTTAAGAAAGATGAGTTATTTGGTTGAATTGTGATAGAATTTGGTTGGTAGGATGTGTGGGTGAGAGGGTAAGGTTGGGTTTTGATTATTGTTTGGGTGAGAGGTGGTGAGTTAGTGAGGGTGTTGGTTGTAGTGAGGGGATTTAAGGGTGGGTTGATTGTGGGAAGGGGAAATTTGAAATTTTGTAATTGAAAAAATTGGTTTTAAATTTTAAATAGATGATGATTGTGTTTGTTTAAAAGAAATATAAGTTGGGTTGGTAATGTATGTTGGTGGGGGGGGGTTGCTGATAAGAGGTGGGAGCAGAGTTGATGAGTGAAATTCCTTATCTCTTTTCTATATTTATTTTGCTTATGGGTATAGCTGATTTGTGAAATGGATTAACTATTGGATACATTTGGTATAATTCGCCACGGTGGTTAGTTTTGGTTAGTTTTAATATTATTTCGTGTTGTTTTTTTTTTGTTTGGTTATGTTTTTCGTTTTTTATTTAGCAAAGTAGTTCGAGTTGGTTTCTTGGTCTATACGCTTTTAGTCGTGGTTCGAATTGGTTATTTCGTGCGTGGCTACGAAAAACGCAAGGACGAAAAGATCGAGTGGACTTTGTTTGATCGAACGAGTGACAATAGAGTGCATCGAACGAGTGTTCTTTGCTTCGATCGAACGAGTGTTTTTTAAGATTTGGATCGAACGAGTGTTTATTGTTTCGATCGAACGAGCTTCATCTTTGTTTGATCGAACGAGTGAATCTTCTATTACCATCGAACAAGAGACATTCGAACAAGCACCTTCGAACAAGAGACCTTCGAACAAGCTGCGTTTTGCCTCAAGACACTGCGTTTTGCTTCATTCGTTGCGTTTTGCCTCAAGACATTGCGTTTTGCTTCATTCGTTGCATTTTGCCTCAAGACATTGCGTTTTGCCTTAAGACACTGCGTTTTGCTTCATTTGTTGCGTTTTACCTCAAGACACTGCGTTTTGCTTCATTAGTTACGTTTTGCCTCAAGACACTGCGTTTTGCTCTTGCGTTTTGCCTCATTGAAGACCCTTTTTATAACAAATCTAAACGTTATGCTGCCCAAATCTCAACAAATCTTGCGTTTTGTCTAGAAGTCATTGCGTTTTGTCTAAAAGACTGAGATTTGTCTATTGAGATTTGTCAAACATTCTTGGTTGAGATTTGACAATCGTTCTTCGTTGAGACTTGCTATACTTTGACCTTCTTTAGACAACAAACCTCAAGGACTTAGAACTTCATTTTGGACTTAACATACAATCAATTAACATAAACAAACCTCATAATCAACCTTAACTTCAAATTAATTATTCATTTACGGTTTCTTCTTGATTTTGTAAAATCCCGCGAAAGATACGATTCTTTTCTCGGTTTTAATCAAAGATTTGTAAAATCCCGTGAACGTTAATTCATTTAAAACCACAATCAATCACTTCATAACACTTAAGATCCGATATCCATTTACAACAACTTCATCAAAATGTCAAATTCAAATACCAATTTGCAAACTCAATCATCGAATGCTCTTCATAATGCTATCATGGAAGCGGGTAGCAAAGATCGTCCACCAATGTTAGCACCGGGTAATTATGTTCAGTGGAAATCCAGAATCAAGAGATACATTGACACCAAACCTAACAGTGAACTCATCCACCATTGTCTCCAAAATCCACCATACACGTATCAATGGGCTGAGAAAACAGTTCCAGTTGCTGAAGGTAGTTCTGAAACAACTACAGAGAGGTATATGGAGAACTATAAGAATGTTTCACAAGACATACGAGATCAACTGAATGCTGAAGCTGAAGCCGTTCAGATCATTCTCACAGGGATAGATAACGATATCTACTCCACAGTTGATGCTTGTCCGAATGCATGTGAAATGTGGAAAGCCATTGAAAGGTTGAAACAAGGTGAATCAATCAATGTTCAAGATCTTGAAACCAATTTATATTGGGAGTTTGGAAAATTCACATCACGGGATGGTGAATCACTTGAATCGTATTACTCACGGTTTTACAAGATGATGAATGAGCTTGTCTATTTCTAAGGATGTGATTGGATTATATCGTGGGATGCGGATAACCTGTGGTACAGAGCTTAAAGGGGTGTTCAGTCTGTTTTGTATGTTTTAAGTGTTTGTTTTATGTGAAATTCGTATGTGGTTTGTTGTGTTATTTTTTTTGTTCGAAAATAGAAGAAAAAATTCAAAGTACGATCTTTTGTTTGGAGATTAAAGGGTGTAAAGATTTGTACTTTCGGGCTTAGAACTATCCCTTGCATCATTACTAGGTGATTTTAACATCATTTCGTAGCTTTCAAGAAGTGTTGGTTGATATTTTTCTTGACTGCGTTTTGACTAACTGGAGGGGTGTTGTTCACTGCGTTTTGCTTCACTCGTTGCGTTTTGCCTCAAGACAATCCGTTTTGCTTCATTCGTTGCATTTTACCTCAAGACACTGCGTTTTGCTTCATTCGTTGCGTTTTGCCTCAAGACACTGCATTTTGCTTCATTCGTTGCGTTTTGCCTCAAGACACTGCGTTTTGCTTCATTCGTTGCGTTTTGCCTCAGACCACTGCGTTTTGCTTAATTCGGCGTGTTGCTCAAGACATTGCGTTTTGCTTCATTCGTTGCATTTTGCCTCAAGACATTGCGTTTTGCCTTAAGACACTGCGTTTTGCTTCATTTGTTGCGTTTTACCTCAAGACACTGCGTTTTGCTTCATTAGTTACGTTTTGCCTCAAGACACTGCGTTTTGCTCTTGCGTTTTGCCTCATTGAAGACCCTTTTTATAACATCTTAAACGTTTTGCTGCCACAATCTCTCAATCAAATCTTTGCGTTTTGTCTATAAGTCATCGTTTTTGTCTAAAAGAATGAGATTTGTGACTATTGAGATTTGTTAATACATTCTTCGGTTGCAGATTTGACACGTTCTTCGTGGAGACTTGCTCACCTTGACCTTTTTTGACAACAAACCTCAAGGACTTAGAATTAATTTTGGATTATATACATCAATTAACTAATAAACCTTAATCAACTGAACTTCAATGAAATTCTACTTTCACGGTTTTCTTCTATTGATTTTGCAAAATCCCGACTTGTAATTCATTTTATTCTCGGTTTTTAATCAAAGAGTTGTAAAATCCCATAGAAGTTAATTGCATTCTCTACACAACAATACAATCAACACTTCATAACACTTAAGATCCGATATCCATTCACAACATCATTTACAATGTCAAACTCAAATAACAATTTGCAAACTCACCGATATGTTTTCTATATAACCCAAAACACACCTCTTCGGTGTTTCTGCTATACTCAATGCACCCTTTTTTTTCTATATCAACCAATACGACGCCATAGTTGTTTTTCTACTAAACCAAACGCACCCCTAGCGCAAATCTGCTCAACCAAACACACCCCTTGTTAGCCTTAATTATATTAAGTCAAACAAGTAATGTTATCGGTCTTAGAAGTCAAATAGGTCTTGTATTGTATTTAGGCTAGTCGGGTTCAACGGGTGGATTTTAATCTAATTATTGTCCGTGTTTCGGGCTCAAAGCCCAAGTTAAACCAAGTCAGGCCCATTTAGAAAGCCCAAGTGCCAAGATAGCAAGGCATAGGTATAAATAGAACCCTCTCCACACAAGGAGAGGGTGTTGGTTACATTTTCATTCACTTGTAATCCACCGATTCACTTAATCTAATTCTCCTTTCTATTTTTCTTTCTCTACTTTCTCTCTCTAAGTTTTCTTCTCATTTCTAGCTTATTGGTGCTTATTTATAAGTTGTGATTGGATTATATCGTGGGATAACATGTTTGTGTTTCCCGATCATACAGGGGTGTTTTAATAGTTTGTTTTTGTGTGAAATTCGTGTGGTTTGTTGGTTACTTTTTTTGGTTCGAAAAATAGCAGGAAAAAATCAAAGTTCGATCTTTGTTTGTGGTTAAAGGTGTTAAAGATTTATACTTTCGGGCTTAGAACTATCCCTTGCATCATTACTAGGTGGTTTTAACATCATTTCGTAGCTTTCAAGAAAGTTTGGTGATTTTTTCTTAACTACGTTTTGACTAACTGAAGGGGTGTTCTTCACTGTGTTTTGCTTCATTCGTTGCGTTTTGCCTCAAGACTCTGTGTTTTGCTTCATTCGTTGCGTTTTGCCTGAAGACACAGCGTTTTGCCTCAAGACATTGCGTTTTTCTTCATTCGTTGCGTTTTGCCTCAAGACACTGCGTTTTGTTTCATTCGTTGCGTTTTGCCTCAAGACACTGCCTTTTACTTAATTCGTTGCGTTTTTGCCTCATGTCACTGTGTTTGTGCTTCATTCGTTGCATTTTGCCCTCAAGACATGCATTTTGCTCTCATTCGTTGGTTTTGCCTCAAGACTCTGCGTTTTGCTTCATTCGTGGTTGCGTTTTGTTCAAGACATGAGTTTTGCTTCATTCGTTGCGTTTTGCCTCAAGACACTGTGTTTTGCTTCATTCGTTGCGTTTTGCCTCAAGACACTGCGTTTTGCTTCATTCGTTGCGTTTTGCCTCAAGACACTGCGTTTTGCTTCATTCGTTGCGTTTTGCCTCAAGACACTGCGTTTTGCTTCATTCGTTGCATTTTGTGCTCAAGGACACTTGCATGTTGCTTTCATTCGTTGCGTTTTGCCTCAAGACACTTCATTTTGCTTCATTCGTTGCGTTTTACCTCAAGACACTGCGTTTTGCTTCAATCGTTGCGTTTTGCCTCAATACACTGCATTTTGCTCTTGCGTTTTGCACTGCGTTTTGGTGGCATTGCGTTTTGTCTCGAGAAACTTGTTGAGTTTGGTGGAAAAGAAGGTTGCGTTTTGTCTAAAAGTGTATTGCGTTTTGTCCAAGTTGCGTTTTGACTATTGAGATTTGTCAAACATTCTTGGTTGAGATTTGACAATCGTTCTTCGTTGAGACTTGCTATACTTTGACCTTCTTTAGACAACAAACCTCAAGGACTTAGAACTTCATTTTGGACTTAACATACAATCAATTAACATAAACAAACCTTATAATCAACCTTAACTTCAAATTCAATTCTACTTTCACGGTTTTCTTTTATTGATTTTGCAAAATCCCGACTTGTAATTCATTTTATTCTCGGTTTTAATCATAGAGTTGTAAAATCTCGTGGAAGTTAATTGCATTCTCTACACAACAATAAAATCAACACTTCATAACACTTAAGATCCGATATCCATTCACAACATCATTCGCATTGTCAAACTCAAATAACAATTTGTAAACTCAAACATCAAGTGTTCTTCAGAATGACACAGTTTCTTCTTGTTCAATTTCTAAAGTTCAAGAG
>BQNB010065645.1:0-32601 GCA_026074375.1 Tanacetum coccineum
ATCTGTCTTGAGGAACTGGGGTTTAAAAGATGACTTCCGCTGAGGGTGATATAGTTGGTGAGGGTTAGAAATCACTGATTGGTTTAATGATGACATTATTTTGAGGTTCAGCTGGTTCAAAGAGATCAGATGATTCTGTTTGATCAGGTTCATTAAGAGCTGGGTGATTGTCAGCCTCAGTGAATTCAAGACGATATTCAGAGATGATAGATTCCTGAAGAATGGGTGATTCAGAGGGTGTGGTTTTTTCATATGTAGGAATGTAGGGAAAATACTCAGTATTGCCAAGGCACTGAGTAACTTCACTCCTTGGTTCAAGGAATTCATCATCTGGAAAGGATCGGTTTTCATTGAAGTTGATTGCATTACCTTTTGTGCTAGATTGAGAGATGGCTTCATAATCTTCACTGAATGTAACATGTACTGTTTCTTCCATTTCTTATCTTCTTATGTTGAACACCCTGAAAGCTTTAGCTACTAGAGAGTAGCCAAGAAAGAATCCATCATCAGCTTTTTCATCAAATTTTCCTAAATGGTCCCTGTGATTGTGAATATGAACGGGACACCCAAACACATAGAAATAGATGATATCAGGAGATCTTCCTCTGAACACATCATATGATGTCTTTCCATGCCTTTTTATAATGATGGATCTGTTTTGTGTATAGCAGGCAGTGTTGACAGCCTCTCCCCATTAGGGAGTTTTGCACTATTTAGCATAGTTCTGGCTGCTTCAATTAGTGTTATGTTTCTTCTTTCAGCAACACCATTTTGTTCAGGAGTATAAGGAGAAGAGAAGTTCTGATATATACCATTTTCATTGTAGAATTCTTCCCGCTTTTGGTTTCTAAACTCTGTTCCATTATCACTTATCAGCTCCTTTACTCTTACTTCATTGAGGTTTTCCATCTTTCTGATAAAAGATATGATACATTCAGCTGCATCACTTTCTTCTTGAGGCAAAATACCCAGGTGTACCTTGAGTACTCATCTACAATGACAAGGGTATATTTGTTATGGCTGGTGGTTTGGGGTTTGACAGGTCCAAACAAATCTATGTGGAGGAGATGTAAAGACTTGTTGATGGAAAACGATCTCTTAGTTTTAAATGATGCTCTGTGATGCTTCCCTTTCTCATAAGTTGAACAGTTTTTGTCTTTAGAGAAAGTTAGAGATGGAAGGCCAGAGACAAGGTTGTGTTTTGCAAGGTTGTTTATGTTTATGAAGTTGAGGTGAGACAGTCTCTTATGCCAGAGCCAATTAACACTAGGGGAGGCCTTGGCAAAGAAACATGCATTGCTTTTTTTATTGAAAGATGACATAGACATCTCTTCTTCTGAGAGCTGATGTGTGCTTAAACACACATCTTTATAACCCCAAAAAACACTATAAAACAGACTAAAAACATGAAATATGATAAATATTATTGCAAATATGTTTGGTTTGTGTTTTTATGTCTTGCAGGTACAAGGGATTGAAAATGAAGCAAAAACGACGATTTTCGGTTAAGTTTTGAAGACGTTTACGCGTTTTTAGAGATCAAAACAAAGTCGATAAAATTCTCCGAGCATGCCATTGGAAAGAACACGAGATTACGGTTCCAACGATGCCTTCATTTCTTATTGGCCAGCCCGACTCCATTTATATGGGTTGGACCGACCCATTATTATTATTAGAAGGCGAGGCCCAGCAGCAGGCAAGCATAACGCAGGCCCAATACATTGTTGCAGCCCAATTGCTAATTTCGGCCTAGTTGGAAGACGTCAGCTCAACACATTGAATCCTTTTTGCTTTGGCCCAATGTAGAATGATGATACCAAAGCCCAAGTTCAATATCTGATGGATGGCTTATTATTAACGCATGGACGCAGCAAAGGACATATATCTTATCCTTTTTTTTCTTTTCTACTACTATTGTTCTTTGTTTTTTTTGTTTCGTAGATAGATTTAGGATGTAGTAGCAGGTAGAAAAGATAGAAAGCAACATGGTCTCAATTTGATTTTCTTTTATCATTTTCATTTTCGTAGATGTAGTATTTAATATTTGCGTATGGATTTTATTTGCGTTAATGAGTAGTTTAATATGTGGGTTAACGATGAAATTTAAGGATGTAGGTTTGGATTTGATGTTAATGGAACGAGTCTCATCTCATCTCGCCATTCTACATCTCTCGTCTCATTCAGTTATCTCTTGCCTTTTTACTTTTTTATTTTTATCTATGTTTATGTTTTTTGCCATGTTTAGCTTAGTGATGATAATTGTTGTGTTATTTGTTGATTTTAGTTTAGTAATAATGTTTAGCGAGTAGATTTATGGTATGCTTGTTAAGTGACCGAGAATAGTGAGTTAAGTGTGGAATAAAAAGTAAATTGTTGATTAATAATTTTCGGATTATTTAGATTTCTTATTTGAATATTTCGAAGGGCAAAAGCCGGAGAAGTAATCAAACATCAAATCTAGTAATTAATACTTTTATAAGATATCGTTTCAAAATAGACCAACGTCGTGAGAAAATAATATTTTTACGGGTGTTAATTCGTCATCATTTAAAGTAATTTGTACCAAAATAAAGGCTTGTTTTCAATATAAACCAACGTTGTGAGAAAACGGTTTTTAAACGGGTACCAATTCTTTATTATCTCTTTATTTCACATTTAATGATCTTTTCACCTCACTTGACAAGCATATCCTTTTTAGTTATATCTTAGTATTATTTTAGCTTTTATATAATTAGTTTTAATTAAAAACCAAAAATTAGAAGATATTCAAGCATTAAATTGGAAGCATTTTCGTGATTTTCAAATTCAATTCTCGTTGGGATACGACTCCGGAAGATTTGATTATTACTTTTCCTAAAGTGATTCTTATTTCTAACGGGATACTTAATATTATATACATACGGCTAGTACATATTTATACGAAATCGAAATGGCGCGGCTGCCGGGTAGGATTGTATGATTTTTACGTTGTGTTTCGAGTTAGTGCCTTGAAGATCCTTTCTCTTTTGAAAGTTTTTTTTCGTATCTAAAAATATATATATAACAAAAACCAAAAAAAATTATATTTTATATTTATATATTATATTAAAAATATCAAAAATGTTTTTTATATTTTATATTTATATATTATATTAATATACCAAAAATATTTTTCTTATACTCCCTCCGTCCCAAAATTATTGTCCCCCGACAAAAAACACACAGTTTAAGAAAAGTGCATTTATTACTGCTTTCTCTTTCTTACTTTTTGACAGAAAGACAGTTTTACCCTTATCTATTTAATTAAAGTCTTCTTTAAAGTTTGTAATAATAATTTCAAACAAGGGTAATATAGTAAACTTGATCAAACTTTCCTATCTATTTTTAGTAGTGGACAATTAAATTGGGACATCCCAAAAAGGAAACGTGGACAATAAAAAAGGGACGGAGTGAGTATTATTTTTATAAAAATCAAAAAAACGTTATATATATATATATAATAAAAATAATAATAATAATAATAAAAACATTTTGACCGTGCGTGATTGACTAGTCCCGTAAGCGAGAACAAAGGAGATCCTGACTCGACCAGAGTGTTGATCTGGCTATTTCTTTAACTTTTTAGGCTAAGTTTTATAAGTTGTGCAAAAGATAAATGCTAAACAATGATTAGTTGGATATCTTAAGAGCTCATAAGTGTAATTTATGTCTTTTTCTCCCAGTAGCTTCTAACTGGACTAATAAGTGCTCTTTTTGAAATTAGACAAATTAGTGGTTTAATCACCCTTAAAAGTCCGTTTAAAATCAACATTTTTAGACAATAAAAGCTTTATTGATGTAAGTCAACTATCTATTCTCTTAAAAGATTCAGCCCTTAAATTTAATGGGCTGTACCATGAAAAGTTTTGTATTACCCATATAGCCCCATGTACAACACCATGCTGCGTATAGAAACAAGTTGGAGTTACAAGTTTATAAACACAATACAATGCTGCAAATTTAAATGTGGAAGTATTCGATCTTAACTTCATTCGACTCTTAACTTAATTCGGCTGTTACAGAAGCATTTAACCCTCTGAATGTTCATCATCTTCCAAACAACCTATTCATTCGACTGTTAACTTAAATTGGCTGTTACAGAAATATTTTACTCATTTATATATGTCGATGTTTTACACCCTATTAAAAAGTCAGTTACAAAATTTTCTTAATAAAAAGTCAGTTACAAAAGACCCATCAGTTTCAAACCCAATAAAAAGGCAGTTACAAAATTTTCGAAGCACTATAAATGGGATATGAACGCTAGAAGCTGTTGGCCATGAATATATGGAGACGTTTTAGGGTTGCTGTGAAAGAGTATTGGCAGAAGATGGGTTTTTTGTCCTACAGGTATTCGTTAATAGTTAACATAACCCGTGCATCTATATCGCACGGGTCACGATGTTTGTATATAGTTTGCTTCTTTCAATATTATAATTGTGTGAATACTAGCTTGATCATTGTTGCGTTATTTGCCATGTTTAGCTTAGTGATGATAATTGTTGCGTTATTTGTTAATTTTAGTTTAGTAATAATGTTTAGCGAGTAGATTTGTGGTATGCTTGTTAAGTGACCGAGAATAGTGAGTTAAGTGTGGAATAAAAAGTAAATTGTTGATTGATAACTTTCGGATTATTTAGATTTCTTATTTGAATATTTCGAAGGGCAAAATCCGGAGAAGTAATCAAATATCAAATCTAGTAATTAATACTTTTATAAGATATCGTTTTCAAAATAGACAAACGTCGTGAGAAAATAATATTTTTACGGGTGTTAATTCGTCATCATTTAAAGTAATTTGTACCAAAATAAATGCTTGTTTTCAATATAAACAAACATTGTGAGAAACGGTTTTTAAACGGGTACCAATTCTTTATTATCTCTTTATTTCACATTTAATTATCTTTTCACCTCACTTGACAAGCATATCCTTTTTAGTTATATCTTAGTATTATTTTAGCTTTTATATAATTAGTTTTAATTAAAAACCAAAAATTAAAAGATATTCAAGCATTAAATTGGAAGTATTTTCGTGATTTTCAAATTCAATTCTCGTTGGGGTACGACTCTGAAAGATTTGATTATTACTTTTCCTAAAGTGATTCTCATATCTAACGGGATTCTTAATATTATATACATATGGCTGGTACGTATTTATACGAAATCAGGAGTAATGAGGACAACTTCATCATTTTGATTGTAAATGGTTCCCTGAGTTTTGGTAAACAAAACTTTATAGTCGGCATCACACAATTGACTGATGCTGATCAAATTATGTTTCAGACTATTCTTGTATTAGAAATTTACTGTTAGAAATCAAGGCTTTTAAACTTGAGGCCTGGATTGAAAATCTTTATGTATCTGACTCGTAGATTTGATCAATCAGGCCTTCCTCATAATTGTACTTGCCATACAAAGTAGCCAGACAGTCATTCTTAATGGAGTTATTTGCCCTCTGAGTTTGATTCATGCTCAGCTAATTTTCTGGCAGGCTATTAACAAATGTGGCAGTGGACTCTGCTTGATAGATGGATTAAAGAAGTGACTATTAAAGTCAAGTTCCACTGCTGTAAGTGCGTATAAATGGTTACCGACTCGGTGGAACATTTCACGTAGAGGTAGATAATATCCCTTTCTATCTATTCCTCTATGCGAGAACAGGGTGTTGATATCTTCGAACATTTGGCTTTAATGGTATGTTTTAAGCTATTGTTCGTAAGGGTTTGTATTTGGTGGGAAGTAGTACATACTTGATTCGTTATGAGTATTTCTTGGATAACTAATTTACGGCTGCCGTACTAAGCATAAAAATAATTAGAAGGGGTTGTGATGGTACTAAGGTGGTACTTATGGAGCTTTTTCAGAATAAGATGATTTTGGCGTTGTTCCTTCTTCCAAAGCGAATATTTTTGATGATCGAGTGCTCTCTTCTTTCTTTTGGTTCGTTATAGATGTAAAGGCTAACGTTTAGTTGGTGGATTGGTTAAAAAAATCCTCACAACTTGTGTCTCGTAGTAATGTTCTAGCTTCTAGCCTATGTTTTTCTTTTAAGAGAAATTCGCCGGTCAAAAAAAAAAAAACAACCAGTATTTTCAAGGTCATTTAGCAAGCATTTCAACCTTGTGAAAGTTCCATTTACTTTTTAACCATCAAGTGATTTAAAAGCATTGAACTTGAGTCTCAAGGCTGCAATCTTGGTATCTATTGTATCAGATGGTCCCTCATGAGCTAAAATGAGATCATATACACACTTTTTTCAGTTTTGCACTTGATGACAGATTTTCATAACTTCATTTGTAAAACAAGATATAATATACATTTTAATCATTATCTGATTACAAACGACTCTCACACTTTGACCATTAATGTTGACATTTAGGCAAAGGATTTTCAAATGACAAACTTAGACATGGGTACAAATGATCCATCTCTAAGAGTTTTCAGAAGGTAAGGTTCAGTCCGTCAAGGAATACTACAGAACAACTTCTACTTGTGAAATCCTAATTTGTCAAAGCAAACACTTTGTGACATAGACCCTCTTCATGAGTCAAGAAGTGAGGGAGGAGTTCTCATCAACAACACTTTGAACACATTTTTTAGTAGAATGTTGATAGGGTCAAGTATTTTGTAGGCATCGTGTCAACCCTATAACATTAGGCTACCCGAATTGCCAGAACTTGTCCGGAAAGTTGGTGGGATAGGTGTAAGGTTCCAACCTGATGATCTGATTTGTTTAAAATAAAGAACAATTTCTTAAGACTTTTATAAATCAACACTGCACTAATACCAATAAAATTCCCAATAACACGTCATATGGAATGATAACACTTATCTAATGTATATAACACAAGTAAGTTACTTTTCAATCGTGATAGATGCTGTTATTGCATTAAGAATCAAAGTATTTCAATGTGCTATGATCTCGCAACATGTTGAATGACAATTGTAAGATCACCCTTTAAACAAGTAAACTTAAATATAGAACAAGTTTACAAGGAAACTTATATAGCCACTGATAAAATCAGAGGTCCTACTGTGTAAATTCGACAAATGAGTAAAAGACTATATATCGACACAATAAAACGACTAGCATTTACTCCTACACATTCTCTATTAATACTAATAACAGGTTGCGTCGCTTAGTGGCGGTATTGCAACGTGTCAATAAACTAGTGGAGGACCGTACGAATAATTTAAAGATTACACTCCCTTCTTGAAACATACCCTCCCATACTTAGTGAACATTTGTGCCAACTTTCACAGGATACTTTTTCGCCAACATCGTACTTGTGTCAGTCGTTTAAGTTCAAGGGTTTTTCTAACATGTGCCCCAGGGGCACATGATAAGAGGAGGGACAAAGGTTGTAAGTGTTCATAGTTTGATTGGCTAACATGTGAATTATGGGCCTAATAATATAAACAACGATTTAATAATAATGATTGCTGCTGCCAATGAGAGCTGTGACAGTCGCAAGCGCTCTGTTTCCCGGACCTATCAAGTGCTCTGGGCACATGTTAGAAAAACCCTTAAGTCAAATACCTTATTGTCCCACCAATAAGCATTATTAACTTATCCCGCCTAAACTATCAGAGAATACTTAAGTTTAGCTTGCTCCTTTTTCAAAGGGTAATGAGAATAGTCAAGATTGCATACCGTCTGACTCTCCTTTTAAAAACCGCACGTATTCCTCTACATACCAGCTACGAGTATGTCTTTAAGTAATTTTTCGATTCAGTTGATAATGATTTGTAGGATTCATTCAATTATTTGAGTTTTGTACAAACTAATACCAGAATTAAATTGTATACAATTAAACACCATATATCCATCACTCATTCATAAAATACATTTAAAAGTCGTAAATACATGAATATACATAATGAATTCACAAGAACAATTGTATCTAGATAATAGGAACCTCATCCACCATAGATGTCTCTTGAAGAATTGGTGAGCTGTAATTTTATATCTTGTACGTTTTGGCGCACCACGAAACTTCACTTCGAACCAATACTTCTTATGTCCTAATACATCAATTAAAGAATTTATGCAAACCTTATACAATATCAAATATTCCAACTGATCATGGCAACCATCGTGTCAATCTCATCTAAGAATCATTTATATACAGGGTTACAGATTCAAGATAAAGTAAGAGTAGTTAGATTTTTATTCACACAGGTCTAGGGATCACAAATCCACATTAGCTTCCATTATACAAGATGAGATTGTTGACTATTCTTAGTGAAGGCAGTCACTTTCTAATGACATCAATAATTATCGACAAGTACTTAAAAATAAATAGACAAAGAATCTGCGTGCCTTACTTTTGTGTAAGACCTTGTATGACCAAATGAATGTAACCACTTTTACGTGAGACATTCCTATAAAGAAAAAAAAAGTAGTTACTTCAAACGGTGTCAATATTATGACAAACACTGAAAACAACGACCAGAAAGACCACAGCAGTGGACTATAAAATTAAAACTTATAACATCATACATAAAAATATACATAAATCAATGCGGTTTAATAATATAATATACATCATAACGTCAATATACCTCATATATATATATATATATATATATATATATATATATAAGATAAAGATCAAATAAAAAGACAAATATCCGTGAGAAGTATAAAAAGATTTTTTTTTTTGAAAAAAGTTTTTAAAAAATTCTGAAAAAAATACACAAGATCGTGCATGTTGGTGCATAAAAAAGTTGTGAAAGAAGGTTTCTAAAATCAGGATAGGTTTTGCCCAAAAATAATTATGAAAAAAACGTTTGTGCATTAAATTCGTTTTTTTTGCATAAAAATTCGTTTTTGTACCCAACTTCTTTTGACTTTTTTCATCAAAATTTTATTGCGCATCAAACTATAACAAGTTGAAATTTTTGTGCATCAAAATTTATTTTTTTGTGCATTAAAAAACGTATAAAAACTCAATATTAGAAAAACTTCTTTTACAAAGGTTATGCACAACATAACTTGTAGAAAGGAAATTGATTTTTGTGGATTTTTTAGAAGTTTTAGAACTTTAAATTTTTTTTTTTATGTGCCTTCTCAGAACAGGATTATTTGTGCCTTAGGTATTTTAGAATAAAACCTTCTCTTCCTATATATATATATAAGTTGCGGGAGGCTGTGTAGAGGTGCTGAACGAACGGGCGTTATGAAGCGTTGTTATCGGGAATCCGCGGGTGGGGGATTCAGGACACTAGATAGGTGCATTCCGAGAAGGCAGCTCTGCTCTCAAGTGGGTGAAAGAAAAATCCTTGGAGGAATTAGCACTATCATTATGATATATCTACACCAGACTATCATCGATGATAACAAATGACGTAGAAAAATATAAAGGGCACACACATCGTATACCTATTCCAAAATCAAACATTGAGTTTTAAGTTTAACCAATTTGTTCTCTGTCATAACATGATAGTGCCTGCAAGCAATACACTTATTTTAAAACATAATCATAAGTAATTAAGCAAAATTTACTAAACGCTTTCATACCTGCAACAAAGGATCAGATAAAGACACATAATTTTTCAAGGTATTTGTCAAAATCAAGAGGAAAGTGAAAGAATGGTATGAACTAATATCACTTGAAAATCCTTATAAACGGTTCCTGATCTTGTGCCGAGAGAGAAATGAAAACTAAGGGGAGGTTTATGAAAATGTTTAAAACTCATGAAAATGTTTATCTTTTGTATCAACAATAGTGAGCTTATAGTTTATATCTGTGTGGCATGAAGAGGTCCAAAATCTTAGACCTATTCATAATTTAATGCATGTGTTATGGTTATACGTTTCAGTATATGGAAACAAGTTTATACATAGCGATATGAGATTTATACTATCAAAAGCTTTATAAGTTTATGACTTGCATTTTATAAACCTATTAAAAAGCTTTATCATTTTAGGCTCATAGAAGCAGGAAGTTTTCCCTCCATTAAATTATATTTTATTTTGTTAAACATTGTTTAGATAGTTAATTGTAATCTCATAATATTTACACAATTAATTAATCTCACAATTTCTTAAGTAAAACTTGAACCCACAATAATTTTGATTGTGAATATTCTCACACATGAGGTATCAATGAGTGAATGAGACACAAGCTAATTCATATCCCCAAATAAATGACATTTATTTTTATGGGTTAAAAATATTTAGAATCATTATACCATGTGTTTATTTTGAATTTAGTTATATTATGTTTATGAATGAATTAAATAGTGACTCAACGAGACATAAACTCACAAGTTATTGGTTGTTGGTTCAATCTCATATTCAGGTCAAAATCAAATTTACTAATTAAAGCTAGCTTACTAATATATATCATCGAAACAAGTTGAAGCTAATTGGTTAAACACGAATTATCAATTCGTCAGTGAAGTCATGGGGAATTTTGAAGTCAACACGAATAAAATTCCCATTCGCTTATCTTCAGTAGTTCATTTGTGAATACCTTCAACAATAATAGTTAAACGAGTATATATATGCCGTTTTCCAATAGCTTCTCCGTAAAAGGTAGTCACATAAAGTACCCAGTAAAACTAATAATCGCTGAATTTGTGAGTATGCAAGCTACCCACGAATTACCCTTACAAAAATAATTACCCATGAGAATATGACGTTGTTAAAGCCATGAAAATATATTATGCAGCAAGTTGCACTAAAAACATACCCATTTAAAAAGTTACGTGACTAATTTGCAAGTAAGTAAATTTACACACAACATTCCCATATTTTTTTACCCCATGATAAACATTTTTGAGATAGTTCCTTGGAATTTTTTTAAAAGGAATAATTTTACCCACAAATTACTCACATAATTTAACTCGGTGGGTAATTTTGTGGGAAGTTTGCGTGTAATTCGTGAGTAACTTTAATTAAATTTTTAAATACATAGTCGTGGGTGACACGTGGGTAATTTATGGGTAAGTACCCACGAATAAAAGTTCATGGGTAGTTTTAGTGGGTATTAAGCAGGATTCTTGTAGTGATTCTAATTACTCTAATTAAGTTAATCCTAATTACTTGTTAAACCTATGCTATATATGCTTCTAACGATAGATGGGGGGTTTTCAGCCTAAGAAACTGACACAGGTTTATGGTAACAATAATCAATTCTAAACACAATAAACATGCAAGAAAACAATCAAAAGATAAAAGAGCAGTACAAGCCAAATAATAGAAAATTGTATTACCCATATTAAATCCGATTAAATGTTGGTTTGTTTATTTAGTGCAATGATTTCTTATCTCGAAGCGGCATATCATTCTTAAGACTTAGGCGGGACATCATCCTAAGACCTAAACACGTTGAATCCTGTCACAATTAACGTATTCGCATAAAGCATCATTTTAGTTTAATTATAATCTATCTAGGGATTAAAGCAATGGTGATCTTGATAAAACCTAGCCCATCGGGAATTTACCCACTTATTGTCTGACGGTATTTTATATACTGGTAGTCCACTATTCAAATCTTTATCAATTAATCAAGAACATACTTGTTGAAACATTACGGGTCACCTGCCAGTCCAACTAAGCTCTTAATTTAAAGACAAAGACAGAACGTTATTTGTGATCCTATTGGTCCAGTAATATAAAACACAATATGGAGAGCTATCCTAGTATCTAGCTCACTTGTTAGGCGTAACTAGACCCAGTTGAATGACAGGTCGCATATTCAAACACGTAAACAAGTATCATGTGACAAACATAATTAGACTTTCAATGATAAATTAAGAGAATCGATTTTAAAACAAACCAAACATTAAATCTTCATTAAGATGGCTAATACCCAAGTGTATTAGCCCATAACCATTGTAATTATACAAGCGTGATCAAATAACCAAGGTAAACTATATGTTTTACCGAACAATACCAAAAATTAAATGATTACAAGAGTAAGGAAATTACACGGTGTCTTCTATGAAACGGTGAATCGATGCTTGACCTTTGGTGCTTCTTCTTTTCCTTAAAAAATCGACTTTTTTATTGTGTATGGTAAAAAGAATTGATATGGATCTTGCACACTGAAAATCGTTTTGAGTCATCTATTTATACGCTCTGAAAAAGCCTGGATACCCTGTATTAGGCTAGGTCAATACGGCGTATTGGGGTGTATCCCTTAGAGTGCGTGCAAAGTTTAAGATCATTATAATATACATTCCTAAATTAGTAAAATCTTCGTATCTCTGAATAGTTATCTTCATGGATACGTCGTATGACAGAAGAGGGATACGCCGTATTGGGAATTGTGAATACGCGTTTTCTTGTGAAGACTTGGCGCTGATACGCCGGATCTCTTTTCTTGGATACGACGTATGGGGGGTCAAAATAGATATCTTCAAATTCTTCGTTTAGCCTCCAAAACATGCGCCGTTTAGCATGTCTTCACAAATCACTCCTCAATTACTACAAATAACACTTTTAAGCAATTAAGTAATTATTCTTGCAATAATTATATAAAAATGGGTAACTTATTCAGGATAAATGATGGTATAAATGTGACTTTATTTGATGTCATCAAATATCCTCCCACTTGAATACTACTTGTCCTCAAGTAGACTCTAGATTATATTGAAAATGTATCCTAACCGAAGTCAAGGATTTTTTTGTTTAAGCACTTCTTTCGTTTTAATCACTTGTACAAGACCAAGCACCTCACGAAATATGGGAATGAAATCACTTAGATCACTCAACTAATCTTGGGTGTAACATTTAAGTGGTACGCTAATTTGCTTGGTCGTGATTAGCTTTGTATCATAAGCTTGGCAAGGATACACATCTCCACTACTAGAGCTAAGGAGAAAACAATTCAAAAGTAAATTATGTTTTATATCCTGCCCAAGGTAAATCATTCTAACAATCTTTCATCGATAGTACCACCCCAACAAGGCAGCTGAAGCACACATACACGGCCGTAACGACGGAATAGACATGTGTGTTCGAATACATCTTCATTCGAGTTTAACCAAGGGTTAGGATGAAGAATGATATAGGGTAGGGACCTTCTAGTTTTCACCAAAAGTCATAAACCAACAAGGAGGCTAAATCACGCATACATGGCCGTAACGACAGAATAGACATGCATGACCCAATCCAAACCTCGTTCGAGTAAAACCTAAGGTTAATTGCTAGGAATGGGAAGCAAATTGTTGTTAAATAAAATTATCAAACAATAGATTAAGCTTTAACAAGATAAGGTATGTGCTATTATCTTTTCCCAGAACCGTCCATGATAAAGAAGCGAAATATACACAAACGCCCTCGATTCACAGAATGTCAAAGACAACAAAGTTGGTTTCCCATAACGGTCAAACTTTCCTTACATCCCCCAAACTTACATACTTTTAACAAAACGTGATATCGCGCCACTAATACCAATTGTATACATCGTTGATTTTTATCCACGAATAATCGATCCTTCCAAGAATTTCATCGATTTAAGTTTAGCAAACCGACTATAAAACTTCCTTCTCGTTTTTGATGCATTTTCTATTTTTCTATTTTTTATTTTTTTTATTTTTTTTTGTTTTTTGTTTACATATAAACCTCGGTGCAATTTTACCGTCTTCACAATCATAATTTTTTCAGATAATTTTTCCTTCAACACTTCTTATTCGGACATAATACATAATCGTGAAAGTAGCAAAATACACGAGCTACATATTTTCCCATTGCATTGTGCAATTTCCCGACCATAACAGAGATAGAAAATCTCACTTTGACACAGAAAATACAAAACTTTACACAAAAGCAACTAGCAACTTTATTAAAGTAGGCTTAATCTACAGGGTAGACTAAGGTGTAAAGGTGTAACAAAATAGACATATGGTATGAAAAAGACAGGAATGGCTCAATAGGTTTTTCTAGGAGATCTTACTCGTATGATGAGAGTAAGCAAAGGGTTTCACGAGATTTAACTAACCAATGTAGTTAGTTAATTTTACAACATTTAGGCTTTTTAGTGTATTCTTAGAAATTTACCAGTTAAAAAGTTTCTCATCTATTATCATATGTTTGGTATTAAAAGACTTCAAAATGATTCTTAGAATTACTACTGCTCGGGTATATATTAGTGTTTTCAAGCATAACTTAGTACTGTTGGAGATACTTATGAAAATTATGCTAAGTAGTTAGTACTGGTAATATAAAAGTTACTACTGCTAGTATATATTACTACTGTTCTTTAAGCTACTACTGGCGTAGTAGAATTAAAGACTGTCTCAGAGAGAAGATCTAAAAATATACTAAGTATTACTATTGTTATATAAATGTTAGTACGCTAGTAGTATGTTTTTACGAGCTAGAGTAAACTTCTATAGTTAATGCTTGCTCTCTGCATAGTTACAACTGCTGAGTGATTACAACTGCTGGAAGGTTTATGCTGACAGAGATAAGATCAAAAGCTTATCAGAGAAGAGATAAAGATTGATTGGAGAACAAGAATACTTACGAAGATAAGTATTAGTTATTTGTAAAGAAGATATGTATAACTTATTTGTTTAAGTATTATTTTGTTTATAGAAAAGATCATGATATGTTAGGAAAGTATTGTAAGCCTTGTAGGACTCCTTGGTGTATAAAAGGATGTCCTAGGGCATATTGTTAGATACATACATTCATATACATTTTAGATATTCATAGCTTCAGTGTGTAAACCCTATACAAGACAAGTACTCGTATTAATTATCTTAATAATATTGAAGCTTTTTGTTACATCTTTGTTCATTCATATTTACTTTACATTCATAATTCTTTTAGTAGTGAAGAGTCGATTTCCGCATACTCTTTACTATAATACACAAGTTTTCTACCATGTTTATTTGGATTTATCCAAGGTAACATTCTCTTTAATAAGCTAAAGAATAGATCTTAAGTTGGGATCAACAAGTGGTATCAGATCTTGTGTTCTGAAACTTTGATCTAGACGAACTCTTTACTCATAAAGAAAAGATGAATCTAGAAACTGCACAAACCAATACTACTACAAAATTTCCCCTTCTCAGATAGGGTGAATATGAGATGTGGAAGCTAAGGATTGAGCAATACTTTCAAGTACAAGACTATGCTCTATGGGATGTCATAGATAATGGAAACTCATTCAAACCAGTAGCTCGAACAACAAAAAATGCTGATGGAACCTCAACTTCTCGAATACCAGGTCCTGTAACTGCTAATGAAAAGACTCAAAAGAAGAATGATGTGAAGGCAACAAGTATGTTACTAATGGCACTTCCTAATGAACATCTACTGACTTTTAATCAGTACAAGGATGCCAAGACTTTGTTTGCTGTTATACAAACAGAGATTGGTGAATGAGTCGCACAAAAAAGATGTAGTAAACTTTAATGCCCAAAGTACAGAGTCTTTTGACTCTATTTTAAAACTTTTAGAGATTGTAGTCAGCTAGCTATTTGGTTGAAATTATTTCACAAGAGGATCTCAATTTAAATTTTTTAAGAAGTTTGCCTTCTGAGTGGGATACGCCATGTTTGTGGTCTTTGAGGAATAAACCTGATCTAGACACAATGAGCTTTGATGATCTCTACAACAATTTCAAGATTGATGAAAAAGAGGTCAAAGGAACTACAAACTCAAGCTCAAGCTTAATTTCTCAAAACATGGCTTTTATGTCATGTTAGGAATTATATTTGAGTTGATAAGACAAAACATGAATGAAACAAGATGGAAACAAGAAGGACCAAAGTCGTCATTATGAGATTCTACAAGATAGAGATAATAAAGATTTGGTCAAAAGAGATAAAATGAAAGATATCAAGATAAACAGTTAGAATGATTTACTTATTTAATATTTTATTAGTTTCCGATGTAAACCTTAACCCCTTACACTATAAAGAGGTGGTCCAGGCATATATTTTAAGTGTGCGCAAAAAGTGTGTGTGCCACTAAAAGGTGTAAAACGGTGTATTTTGGGTTTACACGTCCCACAAGAGATAGATGCTAGCATGGTGGTGTATCCCTAAGGATCTTGTGATTCCTGTTGATGTAACTGTCTTACCATTGATCAGGTAATATTGGGGCTTGTAGTAGTCATGTATCTTAGGTGATGATGATGAAAAACCTTGTATTAATAACAATGATTCAAACATTGAATATTCCGTCTTTGTTATTAATTCATCCTAGATCTTGTCGAAACAAACAGAGTCTTAAGTGATCTTCTCATTGTATCAAGAGCCATGTGCTCTCGATCTAGATCTATAAGGTTTTAACCCGAAAAACCCTAATGTTCAAGAAATCTGTGGGAAATTTTATGGGTTTGAAGTTCATGCTATAATGATGCTTATAATCGTCCTCTCCCTACTGTTTGGGTATGAAATACGATTGGTAAGATTTGTTACTATTTATTTGGGTTTTCTTTTTGATCCATTATGCTCTATACCTGATCAAACCCAGATGATTAGGGTTTGTTATATTTTTTCGGATCTGATGTGGTGTATACACGGCTTGGTATGAATTCATTCAAACTCTTTTAGGGTTTTCTTGATAAGCCATGATTGTATAAAGTTGGGGTTTTGCACTAAGGTATCGATTGTGGTCATAGATTGGAAAGACACGGATGTTATGTATCTTGATCATTATCGTGCTT
Source organism: Tanacetum coccineum (assembly GCA_026074375.1). Lineage (NCBI taxonomy): Eukaryota > Viridiplantae > Streptophyta > Magnoliopsida > Asterales > Asteraceae > Tanacetum > Tanacetum coccineum. The sequence continues at coordinate 16,656 of BQNB010065645.1, forward strand.
AAATAAAAGACATGGAACTTTAAGGCAATGAACTAGGTCAAGCTGTATACAACGGTAATAGGATAGTTACTACAGTTGGTTTGTATACAAAGTTTAATGCTGTTAAAGAAATTAATGCTGCTGGATATAGTTTCTGCTTTTGTTTTAAATATGCTACTCGAGCAGTTAATGCTGCTAGGACTAAGTACATACGTACTTTATGATGTGCAAGGATGGTTAATGCTACTAATGTACTTTGTGCTGCCTAGTATGGAAGAACAATAGTAAGTCATGAGTTAATACTGCTAAGGTATAAAAGCAGTTACTACTGTTATTATTGTTGGTTAATACTGCTAGCGTTAAAAAGCAGTTACTACTACTTGGGATTAAAAAGTGAATACTGCTTCATGATATTAATACTGCTATTGAATTTAAGCAGTTAATACTGCTCTGGTTCAATAAATTAATAATGCTTCCTATGTTAATACTGTTTGGGTTAAAGGAAGTTAGTACTGCTCGGAAGCAATTACCAACTGCTACTTGTCCGATAAAAGAAGTTAGTACTGCTAGCTTTGACAGATATCGGATAACACACACATAAGATTTTTGGTTTAAGATTCACTTAAATTATGAAAAAGGCTCGTTTTTCGTATTTTCTTGGAATAATTGGTTACGAAGAAGGTTGTTTATGACTTATTTAAAGATGAAGTAGATTTTTCAGATGCGTGTTCTTATTATATCTTTTGGTCTTGAAGATAACCTGTTTGGTTATATACGGTTTATGATGAAGACTTGATAAAACTAGTTTTTACCTGATGTAAGGAGATACATTATAGTACTCACAGGTATTTACTATCACGTGGTCAGTGACTCATGTAAGGCATGCGGATTTATCAAGAGATCGAGGTCTACTCATAAAACGAAGAAGAAGATTATGAGTTCTTATCATATTATAGTGCAAGACATAAGATACAAGTTTGGGTTATTCTACTTCAGCATCAAATTGGTAATACTTAGTTTTCTTTATCAGTAATCATTACATAGAGCCTACATTTAAGAAATGGTTAACATATGGGTTTCAAGGGAAGCTTAATGTTAAAATGTTTAACCATTTATATGCTACATTGAGGTGAAGGTTTTTACTACTGCTAGCCTTTGTTACTACTGCTAGTGTAAGTTTCTACTGCTCAAGTTCATTTTTCTTATGGTGCGTAATGGTGGGAAATTTGAGTTGTTGGAAGGCTGAATTAGAAGTGTGATAGTGGTTTGTAGTTGTAAAGATCAAAGTTGCATACTTTAGTCTCCTATTTGATATTGACAAAAAGGGAAGCATTTTGATGATTTGGCACTTGTAGATCCTTGGTAGCTTAATGGAAGGTTTCATTCGTAATAGTAACATCAGGGAAGTTTCGTGCTTATTTGGTTTTGTCATTATCAACTAGGGGAAGATTGTCGGGAATTATATTTGAGTTGATAAGACAAAACATGAATGAAACAAGATGGAAACAAGAAGGACCAAAGTCGTCATTATGGGATTCTACAAGATGTAGGAGAAAATGAAGATTTGGTCAAAAAGAGATAACGATGAAAAATATCAAGATAAACTTAGAATGATTTACTTATTTAATATCTTTTATTTAGTTTCCATGTAAACCTTAACCTCCTTATAACTATAAAAGGGAGGTCCCTGCTATAGATTTTAATTTGCTTAAAAATTGTGTTGGGGGGGGGTTTTTTTTTGCACGCAAAGGTGTAAAACGTGTTGTGTGTGTGGGTTTACACGTCCCACAAGAGATAGATGCTAGCATGGTAGTGTAACCCCAAGGATCTGATGATTCCTATTGATGTAACCGTCTTACCATTGATCAGGTAAGATTGGGGCTTGTAGTAGTCATGTATCTTAGGTGATGATGATGAAAAACCTTGTATTAATAACAATGATTCAACGTTTGAATATTCCGCCAATTCATCCTAGATCAGTTCTAAACAAACTAAAGCTTAAATGATCTTCTTAGTAGTCTATGATGATTATAGCAGATTTACTTGGGTGTTTTTTAGCATCTAAGGATGAAACTAGTGACATTCTAAAGAGCTTTATAACTCAAATAAAAAATCTAGTTGATAAGAAAGTAAAGATAATCAGATGTGACAATGGAACAGAGTTTAAAAATAGAGTTATGAGTGAGTTTTGTGAAAAGAAAGGCATTAAGATGGAATTTAGTGTAGCTAGAACTCCTTAGCAAAATGGTGTTGCTAAAAGGAGAAATAGGACACTAATTGAGGCTGCTAGAACCATGTTAGCTGACTCTAAGTTACCTACTACATTTTAGGCTGAAGCAGTTAATACTGCTTGCTATGTGTAGAATAGGGTATTAGTAGTCAAGCCTCACATAGGAACGAAAAAAGAACCCTTATGAAATGGTTTCGGGTAGAAACACCTGGTTTTGAGCTTCATGAACCATTTGGTGTCATGTTACCATTCTTAATACCCTAGATCATTTAGGCAAGTTTAATGGAAAGTCTAATGATGGATTCTTTGTTGGATACTCCTTGAATAGTAAGGCTTTTAGGGTATACAACATTAGAACAAAAATGTAGAAAAAACTTCATGTAGGTTCTACTAGAGAGATAAGCCTTTTTTTTATCTATTATTGTAGTGTTGGACCTAAGTGGTTGTTTGATATGATTTCTAACATAACCAATGAATTATTGCCAGTTGTTGCAGGAACAAACTCGATTTATTTCTACGGAACAAAAGAAAGCATTGGTGCAAGTCGCCCCCCCAACTCCTATGTAAGAGACAGATCTTGCCATACTGCAATTTGATGCATTGTGGAAAATGGTCACTATTTGATCTTTCTCAAAGAATGCTACAATGATAAACACAACCTTCTAATGATACTAAAAGAAAATGATGTTATAAAATTGAAAATCAAGAGAGCCTAATAAAGTGCTCAGATGTTAATACTGTTGGGCCAAGTATTAATACTGCCAGTACAAATGATAATATTGGCAGTCTAAATATTAATGACTGTATGCCACATTAATACTACTTTACTTAAAAGCCACATGCTGATTTCTTGGGTGATGAAAACAGAAGTGGATATGGAAGCAACAATTCGACCCACATATCCGTTTCCTCACTCTAAATACAAGAATTCAAAAATCATTCACCTTGCTCAAGTGATTGGTAATAACATTTTCGTAGGTGTACAGACAAGAAGAATGATAAATGAACAAGGATTTATTAGTGCTGTTTATGAAGGGAAAACTCATGAAGACCTTCATAATTGTCTGTTTGCTTGTTTCCTATCTCAGGAAGAGCCCAAGAAGGTAATCCAAGCTTTAAACAATCCAAGCTGGATAAAAGCTATGCAAGAAGAGCTTCTGCAATTCAAATTACAACAAGTTTGGACATGTGGATTTACCTTATGGCAAGAGGGCTATTGAACAAAATGGGTATACAGAAACAAGAAAGACGAGAGAGGAATTGTAATAAAAAATAAGGCAAGGCTGGTTGTACAGGGTTACACTCAAGAAGAAGGAATAGATTATGATGAGGTTTTTGCTCCAGTTGCTAGGATTGAAGCAATTAGACTGTTCTTAGCCTATGCCTCCTTCAAAGACTTTGTTGTATACCAGATGGATGGTAAAGAGTGCATTTCTGTATGGCAAAATTGAAATGAATTATAGATGTCTATCAACCTCCATGGTATTTGAAGATCCAGAGTGTGCCCGACAAAGTTTAAAGGTATAAAAACATTATATGGTCTACATCAAGCTCCTAGAGCCTGGTATGAGACTTTATCTACCTATCTATTAGATTTCAGAGAGGTCAGATTGATAAGACTTTGTTCATTAAAAAGATCAAAGGTGATATCCTACTAGTTCAAGTATATGTAGATGATATCATTTTTGGATCTACTAAGAAAGTTTTATGCACTGAATTTGAAAAGCTAATGCATAAGAAGTTTCAAATGAGTTCAATGGGTGAGCTCACTTTCTTCTTAGGACTTCAAGTGACATAGAAAGATGATGGGATTTTCATTAGCCAAGACAAGTATGTGGAGGAAATTTTAAAGAAGTTTGGTTTTTCAACTGTGAAGACAGCAAGTACTCCCATGGAGACCTCCAAGCCATTGCTTAAGGATGCAGAAGCTAAAGATGTTGATGTTCACTTATACAGATCAATGATTGGATCGTTAATGTATCTAACAGCTTCTAGACCTGATATAATGTTTGTTTGTATGTCTTGTAAGAAATCAAGTCACACCTACAGGTTCATATCTTCATGCTGTGGAAAAGAATCCTTTAGATACTTGAAAAGGTCAACCTAAACTGGGCCTTTTGGTATCTTAGGACTCAACATTTGACCTTGAAGCTGATACTGACAGTGACTATGCTAGGTGCTAGTTTTAGACAGACAAAAAAAAAAAAAAAAAAAAAAATAAAAAAAAAATAAAAAAAAAAAAAAAAAAAAGAAAAAAAAAAAAACAAAAAAAAAAGAAAAAGAAAACAACACAGGATGTTGTCAATTTCTTATAAGCAGATTGTATTTAAAAGGCAATGCATAAAGCAAACTATAGTTTGCCACCAATTCTACTACTAAATTGCGATGGTATAGCGCTGCTAGTTCTGTGTAATAAGTCCTCTGGATTCAAAATCAAATGTTGGATTATGGATACAACTTTATGAATATCAAGATTTTTAATGATAATGAAAGCACAATCTGCATAGTTAAGAATCCAGTGTTTCACTCAAAGACTAAGCACATTGAGATCAGACATCACTTCATTAAGGATTCAAATGAGAAGAAGCTTATTCAAATGATCAAGATTCATACATATCACAATGTTGCAGACTTACTCACAAAAGCATTTGATGTTGGCAGATTCCAATATCTGATTGCACGCATTGGAATGCTTAACCTCTGAAGTATTGATTGAAGGGAGGTTAATTATGAAGTCTTGATTAATGAGAGAATGTATGAAATGAAATAGAACAGCAGCTAAGATGAAATTTCAAGTTTGTGAAGTAGAGATCTTACTACTGGTAGTATCTTAATGCTGCTAGAGCTTTTTAGTAATGTTGTAAAATTAAAGATTGCATTCCCAACTAATCAGGTTTGGTGAAGGGTCAGGAAAATCCTACAAAATCTAACACACATCCAAAACTGCTCTCTACCTAAATCATGAACCATACTGTTCCACTCTGTATCTTAAACCCAAAAAGACTCAAAAACCTAAAACCAAAAAGGTCACCTGAGATAGCGTAGTCTAGTGGACTATTCTCCCATGAAATAGATAACTGTCATTAAGGACGTATGAAGATAGAAGGAAAGGGCTCCACTACCATACTTCTAGCTTAGAAGCAGAGCGGAAAACAAGTATCATAAATAGACCTAATCCATGGCAACACTTAATGAGTCTTTTCCTCAAGAAACTGATTCAGGTAGTGGTCCCAGGTGCCAAGATACCATATTAGGGGGTGCAGAAGCTCAAACTAGGTTTGAGGCTGCATCTAAACAGTCTAATGATCCACCTCTCTCAAGAGTTAACACACTTAGAAGTGGGGAGGACAGCATGAAACTAAAGGAATTGATGGAATTTTGTACCAAACTGTCTGAAAGGGCTCTTGATTTGTGATATAAAAATAGATAGAGTGAATTGGTGAGAAAAAGAATGAGAGATATAGTGAGCTGAAAAATAGAAAGAGAGTTGTGCGATATAAAAACAGATAGAGTGAATTGGTGAGAAAAAGGAAAAGAGAGATAATTGAAGATTAACATTAGAAAAGAGCGAGGAGAAACCAAATTAATGATGGAACTACTTTTGGTAAAGAAATGGGTAATACTGGTGTCTTAAAGTATTGCAGCTCACTTAAAACTTAATGCTGGCTAATCTTAATTTAATGCTGTTAGCTTAAATTTACTGCTGCCCGTATTAGTTATGCTGCTAAGGGCATACACATACTGCTGTAGCATAAGTTAATCTGCCAGACATAACATGCTACACTTAAAGACCGACCATGTACTTAAATTTATGGAGTTATAAGGTGGTTAGGCATAGGTATTCAAATCCCATGATCCAACCAGAACCGGAGGGATCTACCCAGGGATATCCACTAGTTAGTGTAAAAGTCCTTAGGTATGATACAAAAGGAGAAAAAGTGAGAATCGAGAATAATGTCGACTGAGATTGAGCTAACACTAGAACAAACCCAACAAGGTGTTAGTTATGAAGTCTCGGTACGCATTGAAGGGGTTGAAGAATGAAAAAGAAATGTAAGGATAAAGGGTGAAAAGAAAAAAGCACTCCATACACTTAGGCAGAAACCGGGTCAATACATAATCTGTCAGAAACACTAAGTTTTTGTCTGACATTGAAGATAGTCATAGACCTAGTGACGCTATGCACAACTCTCCCTAGCCACTCAAGGTCTCTCAACAGACTCTTGTTTCATTTCTCACGGAGATTACACGTATTTCTATCGACTTTCTCACTCCGAGTTGGTTGATATTGAAAAGGTGGCAGTCTGCTCCAGCCTCCGATCACTAAAAGCAAAGTGCATTATTGAGTCTAGAGCCAAAAAAGATCATCCATATATCTCATTAGGACACTTGTCAAATCATGCTTGCTATGTCACACATTGTGAATAACAAGATATATATATTAAGAGTCCTACGCATTATCCTTGTGATTTTGCCAGAACATCCGAGTGATACTTAAGTATTTACAGTGAAGATGTAACAACCAAACGCATTTTGCTGCAGCAGCACGTTCATTCACAATGAAGATGGAAATCCTGCTTGAGCCAACTTCAAACAAGCTCATGGTAGGTGACTTGTGCGATTCTCTATGAATACTTGTGACAACTAGAAAGAAACGATGGTGCGATTCTATAAGAATCAAACTTGTTCCAGGTTATGAATTGACGATTGATGATGAATTTTTGAAATGATCAACACTTTCGACGTGTCACAAAAACACTTTAGCAAGTAACTCGTCGATTGATTTTCAAATCAAATTTTCTATTCAATCAGTGAGATAGTAACTCACTGGTTCACTTTTATCGTGCTGTCTGCTTTGAGACGTTCCGGTAATGAGAACATGCTGAGTTTGATGAATCTAATACAAATGTGTTAGAATGATTCTATACTTTAGCTGGAAATCCTGTCAAGGAGATTCTTCTTAAATTGAATCTACCTGATCACAGGTCGATCCTCACGGATTTGAAGGTTACTCCAACCAAACACGGGCGAATGACAAAGCCATATTCGTCCCCCCGCTTTATTGCTAACTGTTTTAATGCAGGAAACTTAAAGATGGAGGTGTACCTGATTCCAGCTGACTCACAAGATTCATAGCCACATGCTCATACCCGACCGACAATCATAAAGACATCATGAAAGCTCAAGTACATGTTTCAAGACTTCCGCTACTCTGATACCGTACGTCTTTCTTGAAGTGACGAAGTATTAAAGACAAAGAATTTCAAAGAAGTTTCCGTCACTCTGATACCGAACGTCTTTCTCGAAGTGACGAAGTGTTAAAGTTAAAGAATTTCAAGAAAGATGCAACATTAAAGCTTTTCAAGTCAACAAATCAAGAAAGGTATGAGCATGTCGGTCCAGAAGTCACAAGTTCACAAGATGGCAAAGTTACAAGATGGCGAAACGAGATTATGCTTGGTTGATGATCTCAAAGTGCTCAAGATCAGTCAAATACAAGTTTAAGGAAGCAAGATCAATCAAAAAGTCAATGATCACTACACCATATTCTCAAGAGAAAGTCAAGAGTACGAGCTAAAGACTAAAGATGAAAAGCATAGTATGCTAGGTTTAAAGTTTTGTAAATTGGAGTGACCTCCCTTAGGGGGAGATTGTTGGAAACACATAAAGTGTCGGTCACTTCCAAGTTGTAACAGTCTTAGCTCGTAGTTTATATAATAATTAGATTAGTAATCTAGTCCGGCCCAAGACCCATGGGAAGCCCATTAGAACCCATGGGTCGGCCACATTAGGACCTATATAAGGCCCTCTCCTAGCCTTGGAGAGGGTTGGTTGTTCCATTTGTAATATTTCATAATAATACATTTTCATCCATTTTCCATCCATTCAATCTCTAACATCACAACCCACATCTCGCTCTTGTTCTTGGTTTGATCATAAGATTACTAGTATTCTTTATTAGTACTGCCAACACATTGTTAGTACTATTAGTATAGTTAGTGCTGTTAGTAGTAAGTTAGTGCTGCTAGCATATAATAGTTAGTGCTGTTAGGAGATATGCATGAGTTAAATTAGGAATAGATATGCATTATCTCCTCACGCGTTTTGTAATCCTATTAGAGTTTTCCTTGGTGTATAAAAGGAACCCTAGGCATAGTTAATAGATATAGATCAATAGATATCAATTAGCAATTATAGCTTGTAACCTAGTACGATTCAAGTTATAATATAAAGTGTGTGTTTGATAGAAGATCTCTTGTGTTTTCTTAATATTGTTCTTCTTAGCATTGTTGATTAGTTTCCGCATAATCAATAGTGTTCAATCAGTGTTTCATTATTGTTGCTTTGGATTTATCTAAAGTAACAAGCTCTTTGCAAGCTAAAGGTTCAAGATCTATTCAGTAAGGGATCTAACAGTTTCTGCTGTTAAGTATAATTAGTACTGCTGGTTATACTTAATACTGCTGAGTTTCTACTGTTAGTTATACTTAATACTGCTAGGTATAATTAATACTGTGATAATTGTGAAAATTGCTATGGCTTGTGTTTTCTTGGTTTTTGGGCTAACATTTTGCAGGAAAAGCAAAGAAAAGTGTTAGATTGATGATGGAAAAGCTGTTTGGAATGGAATTGAAGTTAATACTGGTGACTGAAAGTTAATGCTGCTAGGCATAACTTACTACTGTTGAGTTACTACTGTTGGGTTGTTAAAGGTATTTTCCATAAATACTTCGATTAAATTGATTTCAATCAATCAATTAATCGATTTCATTCTTTCAAATACTCTCCAACTACAAACCCTAACTCAATTTTATCATCCATTATCAAAACCCAACACAAATTGTGACTCTAAGGTTTGCAGATACTCATAATATGGTCGTGTTTTTGTCTAAACCCATAGAGAGTGATAGGTTTGAATAAATTGTTGATTTTTTGAATGCACACCCTATAAGGTATGCATTAACGATTAATCCTACTATATATATTTCATGCATTGAACAGTTCTGGTCTACTGTCTTGGCCAAAACTATCAATGGGGAGGAACAGTTACATGCCCTAGTAGATGGCAAGAAGATAATCATCACTGAATCATCCGTTAGAAGAGATCTTCAACTAGCAGATGAGGAAGGTGTTGATTGTTTACTAAATTCTACCATTTTTGAACAACTTACATTGATGGGGTATGAGAAAATTTCACGAAAACTAACTTTTTATAAACCATTATTTTCCCCACAATGGAAATTTCTAATTCATACTATTTTATAGTGTCTAAGTCCAAAGACTACTGCCTGGAATGAGTTTAGTAGTACTATGGCATCTGCCATTATCTGCTTAGCTACAAACTAGAAATTTAATTTTTCAAAATTCATTTTTGAAAGTATGATTAGAAACTTGGATAATTTGTCTGGCAAATTTTTAATGTATCCAAGGTTTGTACAAAGATTTTTAGACCAACAAATTGATGGGATGCCAACTCATAAGAGAATATATATTGCACCCTCTCACACTAAAAAGATTTTTGGAAATATGAGAAGGGTATGCAAAGGTTTTTCTGGTAGAGTAACACCTTTATTTTAAACAATGGTGGTACAAAACCAATCACAATTGGATGAAGGTTCAGCAATTCTAACTGATCCCCATCACACACCCACCTTTATTCAACTATTTACTCAACCTCAAAAGACACAACAACCTAGGAAGCCTAAAAAAAGACACTCAGGTACCTCAGCCTAGTGATCCTATTGAAAATGTTACAGATGAGGTTGTCTGTTATCCCACTAATTTAATCCATTACACAACACTAACCTTTACCAATAAGCTAGAAAATAAGAAGAAAACTTAGAGAGAGAAAGTAGAGAGAGAAACAAAAGAGGAATATAAGATTAGAGAAAAAAGTGGTGAGTTACAAGAGATAGAAATGTAACCAACACCCTCTCCTTGTGTGGAGAGGGTTCTATTTATACCTATGCCTTGCTATCTTGGCACTTGGGCTTTCTAAACGCGTTGGGCTTGGTTTAACTTGGGCTTTGAGCCCGAAACACGGACAATATTAGATCATAATCCAAGCCCGTTGAATCCGACTAGCCTATTACAATACAAGACCTAGTTTGACTTTCTAAGACCGATAACATTCTTGTTTGACTTAATATAATTAAGGCTAACAATCTCCCCCAATGTTGAGGTCTCTTTCTTCAAACTCCTCTGTACCACCGATGACATTGAAGATATGACGTTTGACGTTTATGCTTTGCCTTGTTATGGTCTTGTCTTGTTTGTAATGGCTTTGTTCATCCATGCTTTGTGATCTTGATTTTGAGCCTTTATCTTTTGACTTTGAATTCTTGAGATCGTTATCTTGCATCATCTCCTTGACTTGAATCATCTTGATTTGACTTCCTTGATCAACTTGTGCTCTTGACCAACATGCTCATACTTGTTACATTCTTGTTTGACATATGTGATTATAAGTCTAACAATCTCCCCAATTGATGATTCTTTATTTGACTTTGAGGCTCTTTGATGGTGGGGAAGATTAGAATCAACTATCTTGACGTTGAATGATTGACTTTGAAAGCTTGAGTATGAGCATGTGGTTTATGAATCCGACTTCGCTGGAATGAGGCTGCAACACCGTCGTCTTGAAACTAGCTAGTTTTAATGATAGTGAGCGAACTTTAGATTGAAGGTTGTCACATGATTCACATGCTTCTTTGTTTCTTTCTAGTTGTTCTATTCTTTTCCTAAGATCACAAGTTTCATTTCTTAATAATTCGTTTTTAGCCCTTAGGTGTTTGTTTTTGTTGATTATCCTAAGTCTAATTTTGCATAACTTGTTATACTCATTTTGTAATGATTCACTATCTAAAGATGAAACTTATAACCCCCCATTTTTTTACATTTATAGCAGCCGAAGCTAATCTGGGGTATTATTTTATAGCGTTTAACAGTCATTTAATCATAGAAGCGACTCAAAAGAGCGTTTTTAAAAGATAATTATCATTTCAATTATTTTCATCAGGTTTTCAAACAGAGTCCCCAAATCTACATGAAAACATAAGGGTTTGGAATGTAAACAGTTTAGCACTTCAAGTCCGTGCCATCGTGCCTTAAGATGCTTTGGTTACCTGAGATAAACATTACTAAAAGTCAACACAAAGGTTGAGTAAAAAGTTATAGGTTCTGTTTAAAACGTTGAATACAAGTTCAATAGTGGGTTACGTTGTTATACACCCATAAGTGTAATAATTGCAATGAGTACAATTATTATAGAAAACAATATTATTTATTATTGCCCTAAGCTCATGACACCGAGACCTTGAGACAATCAATAATTACAAGAAGTTGCCCCAACGGGTGCCTTTGCTAAACACCCGCATAGTGTTTCAATGAAGTGCGTGTTGGTTACCAGAAGTATAGGTACACCAAAACAGGGAAGCTCATCCAAAATAGATCTATTCACAACATCACGCTTACTCCGAAAGTAATTAAGAGTTCATGATAGTGGGGTCTTTAAATGAAAAAGTAAGGACTTAGGCCTAATATATCAGGATAGATAACTAGTTGGAAAATACTCGTATTCATGGTTTATAGCATGTATCCAGCGGGTTTATTAAAAAAATTAGAAGATTTAAAATGTGATGAGCTATGAACTCACCTAAAAAAGAGAACTCTGATTGATAGGGCCAAACGTATTCAAGATGAATGTAACCGGCTTCTCACACAAAACCTGTAGGGTAATATGTCAATTCTTAGTTTGATTGTTTATGTTTCAAAACTTTATAAAGTTTAACGTATTACTTTGATTTATTTAATTTATGGAAATATTGTATCACTGTTCGGGCTATCATAATTCCGAGGTAATGTAGTTAACGTTTGAAGGAGCCACGGGCCAGCTTTAATCGTAAATCAGCAAAGCGAACTCGACAAAAACGTTATGATACCAAATGAAACTCCTCACATGAAGCTCCCTAGTAACATGATACGATAAAATTTTAAGTTTCTTCAAAAGTTAGTCGATGGCTAAAATTACGTTTAGATATGATAACCATAATTGTTTAAAATGCGTCTCGATCGATCTGATAAATAACGATTTTTTTAATGTGTCGGGTTTTAATAAATCTGAGTTTTATCATATTAATTTAGATTTTTATAATTGATCTATGAGAATATCTATTTTATATTTTTAAGTTTGCAAAATGGCAGAATATACCCTTGATTTTTAAACTTATACAAGTTTAATCCTTTATATATAAAGTATATATAAATTAAACCTTTAATTTAGAACTTGGAATAAATAAGTCTTATAGTTATAACTTTAGAATAATGACATTTTCAGCCCATCTAGGTTATAAATTTCAGAAAAGTTACGATATCAACCCCTCTATGCATGAAAACATTTTGCAAATCAAGTCACAAGCCATGCAACGCTTATTTTAGGGTTCCAAATGGATATTTTAGTTATAGCTTATTAGAATCAAGCTAAAATTAAGATTTCTATATTGTAACAAAAGTTTGGAAAAAGGATTCGTTAGCTAGAAAATCAAAATGGGTCGTTTTTAGGGTTTTAACAAAAAACGCATGGGTTTGAGGATTCAAGGCTTTAACAAGAGTTCATATATGATCTTAAGAGTATTATGAACATTCTAATACAGATTATAAGCTTATTGAACAAGATTTTGAGCTTACTTGAGCTAAAATGGGTCGAAAATGGGTGTATTGGGTTCGTTGCCTTTAGTAACGACTTCAAGGGTTCTTTTCTCTTGATTCTTAGATCTTATTCTGAGCTTAGGGACCTTATACTTCTTCCTTGGCTGAGCTAGAACTCCATTTGTGTTTTTGTTAATTTTTTTTGGAAAAAAAGATTTGAGGTGTGTTTGATGGTTTATGAATGGGTGTGATGATTCGGTTTATATATGCTTGAAACCCTTGGTGCCTAAGTTTTCTTGGTGGCTAAGGGTCAAGGGCTATAGGGTGGTGATTAAGGGATGCTAGGTGATGAGTATTGAAGACTAGAAGGGTAGCTAAGCAAGGTGGGGGTGTTGGAGGGGGTTTGGCTACATAGGAGTGACAAGGAGGTGATCATGCAACTTGGTGGCTAAGAGAGGTGAATAAGCGTGCTGGTAAGTGCTGTTGGGTGGCACTAGGTGAAGTCATGGGTGTTGCTAAGGGAGGTGCTTGGTTGCTTAAAATGGGTAAAAATGAAAATAAAGGGGTGTCGGGTTTGGTTTTGGTTCGGCTTAGGGTTTAGGGTTTTAAAATGTGGATTAGGGTTAGGATTAGTGATAGTTTAAGGTTTAGGATTAGTGTTAGGATTAAGGTTTATGGTTTAGGATTAAGTTTTTTAGTTTTTAAGGTTTAGGGTTTAGTTTTACGTTTAAATTGAAATTAGGGTTTTAGGGTTTTGTTTAGGGTTTAGGGTTTTAAATTAGGGTTTCAGGATTAATTAGGGTTTAAGTTTAAGGTTTATAAGTCATGCATTAAGTGCTTGTACCTTGTGCTAAAGTGGTGGTAAAGTTTAAACATGGTTTAGGAGCTTAAATAACCTAATTAGGTTTTTAGGCATTATTAGCTTGTACATTGTGCTTTAGAAAGTTGTAACTTGATTTAGAAGGGAAAAGATATTCAAATGTTGTGTATTGATACTCTTACACATGCTTTAGGGGCTTGCACATTCATTTTATATGTATACATTACATATATTTATGGTTTTGATATAAACGTTAACGTTTAATGCTTGTTTTGACATAACGTTTTTGAAAAAGTATCGTTACAAATGTATAAATGGGTTAAACCTTCGGTAAATAACGACTATTAAGATATAGACTTGACAATTAGGTGTTTTACATGAGATAAAACATAATTGGTTGTTGCGTGAGCTCGTTTACTTTGGTTATGCAAGTTACGTTGCATAAAGAGTAGAATAAAGCAAAAATATTCCCGTGAAAATGGTTGTACTTAATTTAATAAGTAGATATTACATTGATGAAAATTGCATTTAAATTAATAGATGGATAATTACATTGATGAAAATTTAGGGTTGTTATATTCTCCCTCCCTTAAAAGAAATCTCGTCTCGAAATTTAGTTAAATGCCAGAGTGATGTTTGAAAATAGATGTGGATACTTGGCATGAATTTGATCTTCGCGTTACCATGTTAATTCTGGTCCTCTTTTAGAGTTCCATCTTACTTTGACTATTGGGGTACGACTTTGTCTTAGTTGCTTGACTTCTCAATCCATAATTTATATTTGTTCTTCCACAAAATTGAGTTTGTCATCAAGATGAAGTTCTTTCATTAGAATGACAAGGGATTCGTCAGATAGGCATTTCTTTAGATTAGAAATGTGGAAAGTGCTATAGACATTACTGAGCTCTTCAGGAAGCTCTAGTTTGTATGCCACTAGGCCAATCCATTCAAGGATTTTTAATGGTTCAATGTACCGAGGATTAAGCTTTCCTCGCTTTCCAAAATAAATGACACCTTTTCGAGGTGATACTTTCAACAGAACACGATCTCCAACTTGAAATTCTAAAGGCTTTCGTCTTATATTGGCATAACTTCTCTGCCGGTCTCTTGCAGCTTGCAAGCGTTGTCGGATTTGAACTATTTTCTCAGTGGTTTCATGGATTATTTTTGGTCCCGTAAGTTGAACATCTCCAACTTCGGCCCAGCAAACAGGTGATCTACACTTTCGACCATAAAGTGCCTCAAATGGTGCTGCCTTAATACTGACATGGTAACTGTTATTGTAAGAAAATTCAACCATTGGTAAGTGTCTTTCCCATCCTTTTCCAAAATCTATAACACAGGCTCGAAGCATATCTTCGATTGTTTGGATGGTTCTTTCACTTTGTCCATCGGTTTTGGGATGATATGCCGTACTAATGTCTAATTGAGTACCCAAAGCACTTTGTAATGATTGCCAGAATCTGGATGTGAAATGACTGTCACGAACCGAGATGATAGATATTGGCATGCCATGCCGGGAGACTATTTCTTTGATGTACAACCTTGTAAGGGTTTCCATACTATCTGTCTCTCGGGTAGGAATGAAATGTGCGGATTTGGTAAGGCGATCGACAATGACCCAGATTATGTCATGTCTGTTTGAGGTTTTGGGTAGTTTTGTGATGAAATCCATTGTTATTCTCTACTACATCCACATAGGAATCTCCGGTTGCACCAGTAAGCCGGATGGCTTCTGACATTCAGCTTTAACTCTAAAGCATGTTAAACATTTATCAACATATTCAGCGATGATTGCCTTCATGTTAGGCCACCAATAGAGTTTCTTTAGATCTTGATACATCTTGTCAGAACCTGGGTGAATGGAATACTTCGATTTATGAGATTCATGCATGATCAAGTCCCTCAGATTACCAAAGAGTGGTAACCAACATTGAATTTTGATTCATCAGGTTCCATCAGGACGTACTTCAAATGCTTTATCCATTCCTTGTAAGTTCTTAGCTTTGAGGTTTTTTTCTTTGAGTGCTTCATTTTGGGCTTGGAGGATTTGTGATGTTAATCTTGGGTGAAGAGTTATGACTAATGATCTAACTCGGAGTGGTTTGATTTGTTCCTTCCAGCTTAAGGCATCTGCTACAACATTTGCCTTTCCAAGATGGTAGCGAATCTCACAATCGTAATCTACAAATAATTCTAACCAACAGCGTTGTCTCATGTTCAACTCTTTTTGATCAAGAATATGCTAAAGACTTTTATAATCAGTGAAC
>BQNB010065646.1:0-34863 GCA_026074375.1 Tanacetum coccineum
AGTACATTTTCCTACATCTCCCAGCTCATTCCCACCTCCCCATTGCCCCTATAACCCTCCACCCTGACAAAACACTCAACCCGAAGTCCCCATGAATGGTGAGATGAAGAGAAGCCAAAGAGAAGGGTTAGGATTGATTGGGAGGCTTTGTACTCTCACAACCAGCACAAACCAAGACCAAAGAGAGGCTTTGAGCCTCTATAAAAGAGAGAAGACCAAGCCGAAGCACACACACCCTTTTTACCTTTTTTTTTAGTTTAAATGTTTTAATTAAGTTTTTTTTAAGCAAGTATTGTAATTCAGTTCACTTTAAAAGTTTTATGTAATTTCTTTAATGTTAATGAGAAGTTAAGAGTGTTTGAGAAAATTGCCATTGTCGAAATTCAAAGTTGAGGTTATCTGTTTAAACCTGTTTAAACATGTATAAAAGTTGTTAAAATGTGCTTGTAATCAAGTCTTCTAGCCCTATACTTCACTAAAAAGATAAAAAAACCCTTTTTATAAATTAAGGGGGTGTTTGGTTTAGTCTCAAAATGGGTCATAATGGGGTTATCATGGGTTGTAACCACTCAGCCAACTTTGGCTGAGTGTGTGGGCTTTATTAGGCCAATTTAATCACAACTTTTAGTTCTAAAATAAGTTTTCATGACCCTTTGTATTTCTGTCAAAATTTATATAAGCCAAAGTGACCATAAGGGCTTAAGCTGTTGACACAGCTTAAGCACCTTATTTCTTGTGTTGTTTGAGTTACAAGAAGCCAACAAGAAGACCCCTTGTTCTGTCTTTTAACCTCACCAAGCATAAGTCCAAGTTTAGCTTTGAATGATTTTTGAAATCCCTCAATTTTAAGCCCAAATATCAGCAGCTTATATTGTTTTCTAGACTCTCATACTTTGAAAATAAGCTCAATTGCATCCCTTGTTAATCTGTTTAAGGTTTGTTTTGGCTAAAAAGCTCATGAGAGCTTATTTCATAAGCCCAAAAAGCCCTTAAGCCACTGCCTTGCATTTCCCCTGGTGCTGAGCACCTAGATTCAGCACACCTTTGCTAGATTATTTTGTATTAAGCTCTTAGTTATTATTGCTTTTATTTATAGCTTATTAGTTGTTCTTTAAGTCCCCAAAATCTTATAGCTTATCTAGCTTATTTAGTTAGCTTATTCTAGGCTTAAAGTTCCCTTTTTTCTGTTTTATTTTAAAACTGTCAATATAGCTTATTCATAGTTCAGCTTATTTTAGGGCTTATTAGATGGCCATAGCTTATAATTAGGACTCCCCTCTCCTTATTAACTGTCCCCCATAGATTTTAGCTTATTTTGTTAGCTTAAATCCCAATAAGAAAGTAAAATAAGCTCATAAGCTTATTAAGTTCTGTCAGCCCAAAAAGCTCACATTTCTAGCTTATTTAGTTCACTACAGCTTATGCACCTTTTATGAAAATTGTTCCCCTTAAGCCCCTTATCAACTTTGCTTTTATAGCTTTTTGATAATAAGCTGTTTGGACCCTTTTTGTAATCGGGGTCCACTTCAGGGACCATTTGTGTAATTTTGTTTTTCATAGTTATAACTGTTAATCCCCCTTGTTAGTTTGTTGTTTCTTCGTTAGTTCTTTCAGTCCTTTCACTGTTAGTCCCTTAGGTTAACCACAGTTAGTTTATTTAATTTAATTAATATAAATTAGGTTTAAATTTAATTAGTTTAATTACTTTTAATTTAAACAGTAAAATTTGGGCATTTTTATATTTTTAGAATTGTTAATTTTTTCTTTATTTAATTTTATTTTTTCAGAATTTTTATAACTTTTATTTTTTGTCTTTTTCTATTTTCTTAAGTTTAATTAGTTATTAATCTTTAAAAATTCATAAAAAATCCAAAAATTAATAAAAAAATATTTTTCTTTTTTATAAAATTTTCTTTTGTCATTTAGTGTCTAGGAAAAATATAAAATTTAGTATAGGCTTTATTTTTCTTAAATTTCAGTCTTAGACCCGTTTTTACCGGGTGCGTTTTACCGTTTCTTTTCGTTTTACATTCAAACGACCTCCGTTTTAGTTCTAGTTTTCTTTATTTTTCAAATTAAGTTAATTAGAATTTAATTTTGATTTTTAATTTAATTTAGCATTTATTTTCTTAATTTTTAGTATTTAGGTTTCCCGATACCTGATTCTGTTTCCCGTAATTTTTAAGATCCCCATTTCCTATATCTGTTTCCCGTAGATTAAATTAGATTTTATTTAATTAATTTAGTTGTTTTTTTATCGTTCTTACATCATATATTCTCCATCATTCAATTTCTAATCAAACCAGGATTACTTTCAATTGCATGCCTCGTTGGACATACGCTCGGGAATATCTTCTTCCGGAATCTTTTTATATTGATTCTTTTCTTGTGTATTTCTGTTCAAAGCGTCAGTCACTACATTCGCTTTCCCCGGGTGATAACGAATTTCACAATTGTAATCACTAAGCAATTCCTACCAACGACGTTGTCTCATGTTCAATTTCTTCTGATCAAGGATGTGCTATAAACTTTTGTGATCAGTGAACACGGTACACTTTGTCCCATACAGATAGTGCCTCCAAATCTTTAGAGCAAAAACTACTGCTCCTAACTCCAAATCATGAGTTGTATAATTCTTCTTATGAATTTTCAGTTTTCATGATGCATAAGCAATCACCTTTTCTCTTTGCATTAGCACAATGCCCAAACCTTTAATCAAAGCATCACAGTAAATGATAAGCTCTTCCTTCCTTCGGGTAAAGCCAGAATTGGTGCACTACACAACTCCTACTTTATCAATTGAAAAGCTGCTTCTTCTTTGTCACCCCAATCAAAATTGACCTTCTTTTGATTAAGTTTGGTTATTGACTTGGCGGTCTTTGAGAATCCTTCAATGAATCTTCGATAATAACCGGCAAGACCTAAAACTTGACGAATCTCCGTTGGAGTCTTAGGAGATGCCCAATCTTTAATTGACACAATCTTGGCGGGATCCACATGAATACCCTGACTATCAATCACGTGACCGAGGAACTGTACTTTAGGAATCCAAAATTCACATTCAGGGAATTTGGCATACAACTCCTCCTTCTTAAACAACTCCAAGATTAACTTGAGATGCTCTTCATGCTCTTGCTTGTTCTTTGAGTAGATTAATATATCATCAATAAAGACAATCATGAATTTTTTCACACCCGATTCATGAGGTCCATAAATACAACACGTGCATTAATCAAACCAAACGGCATAACTTGAAATTCATAATGATTGTATCAAGTTCTAAATTCGGTCTCCGGGATGTCTTCTTCACGAACTCGCGGTTGATGATAACTCGATCTAAGGTCGATCTTTAAGTAGATACTAGACCTTTGAAGTTGATCAAATAAATCGTTAATTCTTATAAATGGATAACGGTTCTTCACCATTAGCTTATTTAATTCTCGGTAATCGATGCACATCCGAAATGATCCATCCTTCTTCTTGACAAATAAAACCAGAGCTCCCTAAGGTGAGGAACTGGGTCTTATAAAGCCTTTGTTGAAAAGTTCCCGCAGTTGATCCGACAATTCTTTCATCTCGGAGGGAGACAATCAATAAGGCGCCCGTGCCACAGGTGCAGTACCATGTATCAAATCGATTTGAAATTCCACTTGTCGGGTTGGTGGAATACCCGGCAAATCCTCAGGAAATACTTCGGGAAAGTCTCGAACAATAGGTACATCCTCAAGTGCTCCTCCTCCGACTTGTCTTCAGCCTTCTTTGTGGTAACATGTGCCAAAAAGACATGACATCCTTTTAGCAAATACTTTTGAGTTTTGGTTCACGAGATGATGTTTAATCGAGACCCGTGTTCGTTGTTGGTTCCATCACCACGAACAATTAATATTTCATTTCCAAATGGAATACGGACAATCTTCTCATGACAGACGATTATGACATGATATTTTGATAACTAACCCATACCAATTATGACATCAAAACTACCGAGCTCTACGGGCATTAAATCGATGTTGAATAGATGATTCAGGAAATTTAATGTGCAACCCCGTATAAGTGTATTAACCGCAATTATTTTACCGTCAGCTAACTCAACGTCATAACCATAGTCTAGTGTAGTTGGGATGATATCAATCAAAGAACTAAATGTAGTAGACACAAAACTCCTATTGACACTAGTATCAAATAAAATCGAACCATAACGGTTGTTTAGGAGGAACGTACCCGTCACAACATTAGAGTTTGGGTTTGTCCCTGCAGTACCCACAGCATAAGCCCTTGCCGTTGCATTACCATTCCCCGCTTAATTTCCCTGATTCCTATTTTTAACTTCGGGCAATCCTTCTTGAAGTGGCTCTAAGCTCCACACTCAAAGCAAATGAGAACCCTCTAATTTACCCTTGGGGCTCTTTGGTTATTGGCAGCAGCAGCTGGACTCCTACAGTCACGAGCCAGATGGTCAACCCTCTTGCAGTTATTGCATTTTGGAGCACATTGCCCATCATGATGGTAGTTTCATTTAGGGCACAAAGGTTTAGATCCTACGTACGGTTTCTTCTCACCAGGCCCAGCAGTGTAGGCTCTTGCCATATTTTGCCTTTTGAAAGGCTGTTGTTGGTTTGGATTGTTTCTTGAGGTGTCATCAAGCTTCCTTTTGTTTTTAGCTTGACGGTAAGCAAAGGTATGGATCTTTTGATCCATTAGTTCAGTTGCAAACTCAATTGCATCTTGCATTTTCTTAGGCTTAGATGCCATCACACTTCCCTGAATCATGTTGGGAAGTCTACTGACATACTTCTCGACCTCATCTGATTCCTCAGGAAACATTCTCGAACACATCAGTGCCAAATCTTGAAAACGTTGGTTATAGCTCAACACATCAGTACTTTTCACCTTTAGATTCCAAAGTTTAATTTCTAGTTTCTTAATCTCGCCTCTTGGGCAGTACTTATCAGTCATCATCTTTTTTAATCCTTTCCATGTCATTTCGTATGCAACCTCATGACTAACAGTCTTAACATAGGAATTCCACCACGTCAAAGCATTTCCCTAAAGAGTACAAGTAGCAAACTTGATTTGACATGTGACTATGCAGTTGCTTATATGGAAAACATATTCCATCTTTTGGAACCACTGAGTTAGACCAACAAATCCTTTAGTACCCTTGAGATTCAGGGGTTGACATTTGAGGAAGTCACTGTAGGTGCACTCATGAGAAGTAGGCACTTGTCTTCTTCCGCCAGTTCTAGAATCTTGACTATCATCACCATTACCACTCCCTCGGGTAGCTTCATATTCAGCCAAAGCAGTAGCAACTCCTTGGGCTATTAGTGCCTTAATTTGAGCATCAGTCACAAGGACGTGGGTGGTTGATCGGACTCTGAGGATGACGACATTTTCTCAAAATCATAAGAAAATTATAATAAACGTTAGATTTCAACAATATAAACACGACATGTCATATGCATAATAATTAAAATGAGAATCACAACTACACAGTTTGTGTCAATATTACAACTGAAGTGAAATCAACAATGATATAAATAAATCGACATTCATTCATAATAAATTCAATACATACATGATAAATCTTGGTTACAATTGACCAGTACATGAGATACAAAATGAAAAATACAGTCCTAAGGCAATGCTAGTTGGGAGTGACCCATAATACTTAGCATGCGATACAAGATAGCTAGATGATGAACAAAATCCCTACAGCCTACTAACTGGGAGTAACCCATAAAACTTAGTAGGCTATATAGGATAGCTACAAATGGTACAATACTAACAGCTACTACAAGCATCAGCTGGTCCATCCTGAGGCTTTGGATCTCTAGCAGGCTCTGGATCTCTAGCGGTGCATACTAGCTCTACGAACCAATCATGATCATGTTGGATGTGTCTCGTCAATCTATCCGCATCACTAATCCTCTGCCTCTGTAGTAAACTGAACTGCTCACGTAATGCTCTAACCTCTGATCGATATGCTAGGAGCTCAGCATGTACCGCCTTGTTACACTCCATGGACTATGACCATGCCTGTCGGGCGTGTCTAGCCTCGCTCTCTACAAGTACAGATGTGTGGAGATGATATCGCCTATCTCTAAACAATGTGTTGACTCGGGATCTCTGAAGAGCTCAATCATCCTGGGCATCCTCCAATCGAACATATATCTCATAAGTATCTCGAGCAAGAGTAGTGGAAAGATCTGTCACTCTCTGGCTCAAGCCCTCGATAGTAGTCGGTGCTCTCTCCTCCATATCCCCAACCATGTCATACCAAACATCCTTAATCCCATAGCCAACCTCTCTAGACATAGGGCGTCTAGGGGTGGCATCCACAGTAGCAATATCCAATCCAGGTTGTCTAGCAGCAGCAGTTGCTGAAGTCTCCCTGACCTTAAATCCGGAAGCCGGAGCAGTGAAGCGAGCTCTCTTCTGAAGTGGTATGTCAACCTCGGGAATATCATCTTCGTGAGTAGTAGATGGTAGTAACAGGGGTGGTGATGCAGCTCTCAATCGAATCCCGACTGCTCTGTAGCCTAATGGTGCATCAGCATATGAAGGGCTAGTATGAGTAGGTGGTGATGGTAGAGGTAATAGTAGAGATGGTACAGGTAATGGTGGTGAGGGAATCTAGGGGAGTGGAGATGATAGTGGAGTAAGTAGAGATCATGGTGGTAATGATGAAGGTAGTGCAGCAGCAACAACAGCAATGAGTTCCTCGGTAGCAGCTGACATGTGTTTGGAGTCGAACATATATCCTAGTCCTGCGAGGTCTGGGTGATGGTGGTGTGGGTGCAGACTCATCGGTCTCAAATACCTCTGTATCCTCAGCTGATGGAATAGGGTCAATAGCAGGTACAACAGAAGAGTCGACCGGAGCTAGATGCTCTACCTCCTCTTCGTCATCATCCTCCTCCTTAGAGGCCTCCTCATCCTCATCATCAACATCATCCTCGGAGGACTCATCATCATCATCATCTCCTCCATCGGCAGGATAGTCGGCAGGATCCTCCTCGTGATCCTTTTTTGGATCTTCCTCTGGATCAGAGTCAGCAACATAGCCCGGTGATAAGGCTGTAGGTAAAGCATCAACTGGTAGAGGCTGATCCTAAATAGGTACCTCAGCGTACTCTGGGTACTCTAGCTCAGGTACATAGTTTGGTGAAGATGGGTGTTCAAGACCAGGCATGTAGTCTAGTGATGATGGGTGCTTAGGTCCAGGCATATAGTCCGGAGATGGTGGTGCCTCCTCAGGTGCCTCTAGCTCGTCATCAGAAACCCACTAGAACCTCCATGGCTCAGAATTAGAATACACAGACGTATAGGTAATTGTGGATGATGAAGACATGACGACTGCAACAATAAAACAAACTTACACAAGTATATTATATAAGACCGGTATAGTAATATACGTAATATAATATAAACAAGTATATAGATCATGAAAGCATCTAGTATAACCAACATATGCAACTCAATAGTGCATGTATGTTCCGTGAAAAAATTTCGTATGATGCAATGTTTGTGAAAACAGTTATAGTCTAAGTAAAAACATTTGACCTGGTTCTCTATAACCTTGGCTCTAAATACCAATCTGTAACACCTCCAAATAGGGTCGCAGCAGAATAAGGGTCAAGGAATGTTACTTCATAGATCAATAGCATAAGATATGAGAACGACATCTATATGAGTCATTTTAAAAATGATACATTGGATTAAACTAAAAATTTTTGTTACAAAAGCTTCTGGCTTGAATTGTTCATCCATGAAAATGTAAAGATTTTAATACATAACAAATACTCCAAATGTAATGCACTTAAATCTTTATTGCATTTTGACACCCAAAATGATGACCCAATGTATCCTTGTTCTGGTACATCATTGACTTGAGAAAAACATGCTTTAAAACGTCAACATAAAGTTAGTGAATTCACAGGTTTAAGTAATGTATAAAGTAGGACCACAAGATTTCCAAGTGTATGACAAAGTATCGAATACAATGTCATAAAAGTAATTACGTCTATGCTAAGCTCATGACACTGAAGCTACAACATGTATGTATATGCAAATTAATGAAAATAATGTGCCCGTGTAGATGTTCAACCCGCAACATCCATATTGTTCCGACATGGTATACATTCGTCGTCACGGTACCGCGGAAACTAGTGAGCGATACTCACCCGAACGGGGATGTCAATCCCAAATAGATCTATTCATAACATTCGCGCTTACAACCAGTAATTAACAGTTCATGATTCATAAGCATAGTGGGTTATCGCTACTTAGGCAAACTCGTAATTTGTTTAAAGTGTACTTGCTTCCAAATGTAAAACAATGCATGTTTCTCACCCCAAAAGTTGTAATCATTGTAATTGTATAAAAAGCGGAGCTATAAACTCACCTCAAGTGAATTGGATTGATTATATAAATCAAATAAGTAAATCGTCTCGGGAAATCCAAATGCAACCTAATTAATTATAGGCCGCATGAGTATCATGTATTTAATATAAATACAACATCGTAAGTTATAGAGTTACACCACCACCTTATAGTTTTTGTTTAATTTAAAAAGTCGAAACAATATTTAAATCGTGTTTGTTAAATTAATCTCTACGTATTTGTATCCGTAAAATAAAATATTACCTTTGTCCAACAATTGATTATTTGTTAATAATACATTATTTAATATTTTTATTGATTATATAATGATATTATATAAATAGTTTAATTGTTTTATAAAATAATATTTATAAAGTTAAAAACGTATATAAATATTATATAAATGATACGACAATATTTCTTAACGTTTTTATACCCCAAACGGACTCAAAAACACTCGTAAACCACTTTTTATATTTCTATCAGAATGTTATATTTTTATAAAAATTACAGAAAATTGTTTATAAAAATAAATTAGTTTTTGTAATGTCTATTTATCCGAAATCTTAAAAACTCATAACTCACTCATTTTAACTCCGTTTCGCTTGTTCATCATATGTATTAAATCGTGACAATATAAACTATTCAAATAAAGTACTCACTGTTTTTATAAAAATATGTGTCAAATCAGTAAATTCAAAATGTTTTTATAAAACCGTTTTTATAACTTTAAACCTTTCAAAACTCGTAACTCCTTGTTTTAATTCTGTTTTTAGAGTTCCTTATATGCACGAAATCGTCATGAGATGATCTATCATCATAAATATTCATATATTTTTCTCAGATCTGAAACAGTAACTATTTTTATAAAATAACTTTTATAAAACAACTTTTATATATTTAATTATTGTAATCTCATAAACTTGATAACTTCTTCGTTATAGCTTGGTTTTTCAAGTTCTTTATATCCCCAAAATGAGTAATATTTAACTCAGTAGGCTGTATAAATTTATAAATTTCGAATTCCAACAGAATGATTAAACAGTTAGTATTTATATATATAATTTAAAACTAGTTATATAAATTTTTACTTGATTAATTTGTACAAGTCCTCTAAATTACTTTATCCCACATCTTTGGTACATTTTAGGTCCTATAAATTGTGTCCATCATTTTATGTCCAAGTAAAGTCCTCGTAATTATTTATAAATAAACATTACAATAAACTTATTAACAATTAAATTATCCATGAACTTTATAAATTAATCCACACTTATATAAAGTGTGTTCTTGCATTTTAAACATCATTTCGCCATAGATATAAATAAGTTCGAATCTTATTCATGTTTCTTTTAATTTATAAACCATAAAAACAAACTTTATGTGGTGATTAACATAATAACAAGTATATAAAATATGTAAATGAATAATTAGAAAGATTAGGGTTTATGTAGACCTTAGAAGAGTGTAAGAGGATGATGAACAAACAATCAAACCCTAGATTGCAAACCCTAATCCGAAACCCTAACTATGAAAATCCTAGCTTCCTTCTTGATATAAACCCTTGTTTAATTTACCAACCAAGCTTCCAATATACCTTGAATCATCTTAGATACTACTACTATGAACACTTGTATACTTGTTATCTTTGTAAATTAAAAACTATGGAAACCTTAAAAAGTGTTTGTGAGTTGTGGATTTAATAGGTGAGAAAAGAGAGAGTGTTTGAAAGTTTACTTGCATGAAAGAGTGTATGAGATTACCTAAGGCTTGCTATTTATAGCCAATAGGTATTAGAAAACAAACTTAGTGATACCATGTGTATAAGGGTGGTTTCAGGACATGGTGTAAGGTGTTCTCCTCCTCCTTAGGAGGAGGGAACGGATAGGAGCAAGGGAAGGACTAGGTGATGTGCCAATTTATAAAGAATTGCATCTTAAAGTACTAGGTAGTTTATAACTTAAAGTGATAAGACTTTAGTGGAGTGTTTTGCAATTTATTTGTTGTGTTACTTCTTGTATAACCGACCTAAGACTTATTGAGATAGGGAAACGATTTAATTTTTGCTTGACGTAAACTTTTACTTGTTTGATTACCGTTTACGTTGAATGCTGATTTTTAGTTTACGCGATTTAACTAAACGATGAAAATTAAAAGCAAGCACGTAAAACCCTAAAAATAAATAATGACAAGAATTAAGTCGTAAAATGACCTGAAATAACGGATTGTTACACACCCAACCGATAATATAACACACACCGGTAAGTCCTACTGTTCATAGTTTATCCCAACCTAGAGATCGGAACTACCCTAAGCCAGTCAGAAATATGTTCCTGGTATGTGCTTAATTACACATACCTTTTACCTTTAAAAACGAGCTGAAATAACCAAAAACGGACCTAAAATGCCAAATATATGCTTGTTTTGCTAATTGTATTGTGCAGTAGGAACGGATAACCAAAAGAAAAGGAGGAAAAAACAAAAATCAAAAAAACAAAGCCAAAACGACAAAACTGGACTCGGAATGGAAAAGCTGTGAAGGACAAGGCCAAATCAAAGCCAAAGACCAGAAAAGTCAAAATCAAAGTCAACTCAACAAATTAACAGTCAAAACCGGAGCCGTAATTGAAGAATTACTATGGATGCAATCTCACCCATCTGATGGGAGTGGGGGATAAGCCAGAATAGTATATTATTGAAGACTGTTGAAGACCAAATTGGGACCCTCAATCAATGACAACAGCCTTTTTGTTGTGCAATTGACAGAGACTATGGGACTTTGAAGGCCCGCCCCGGATCTAGCCCTGGAACAAGCCATCTCAGCCATTGTACACACAAAAACCCACCCAAAATTATGGGCCTTAAAAAGCTCAATAAAATAAGCCTAAACCTGATGGGCCCAGACACACTTTATGGGCCCAATGCAAGCCCAAAACCATTATTGGGCCCAAGCTAACCCAGTTGGGCCCAATACATAACCCAAGCCCAGACCCTGGCCCAAAACATTTTTTTATAAAACCTCAGGGGCTGAAATTGTCAATTTTGAAAATGTTTTATAAAGGAAAAGTGTTTTAAAAAAAAGAGAAGGACTGAATTTGCAAATTTACAAAATGTTTTCTCTTTATAAAAGGCAGGGACCAATTCTGCCATTGTTTCTTTCTTTCTTTAACCCTTTTGATATAAAACACAAGGGCCCAGATTGCCAACTTTGGAACTTGTTTATAACTAAAAGAAAAGGGGCAAAAAATTAGTTGGCAAGTGCATAAAAGATGGGGGTTTTCTTTTGGGTTTCTAAAACATTCAAATTATAACAGCAAATCCAGGGCTCGCTATCCCCAACATTCCGCCAACTCTTGAACCCCCCCACCATCAATGTAGCCACTAATCCTTTTACCAACCCATCCTTTCCCCGGTTAAACACATTCCCACCACCCACTAACCTCTTAAACCTGCCAAGTTGGCAATCCCCCTCAACCCGAGAAATTTCAATGGCGGATTGAGCATTAAAACAAACACAAAGCTTAATCTAAGGGTCAGGATTGGTTGCTGAGCTACTTCAAAAACCTAACACTTTTACACATGAAAACACAATGAAAGAAGCTGTGAAGACTTGAGGCTTATATAAATTCAAGAAAACACAAGCCGAACCACACACTAGTTTTACTTAGCTTTATTTTTATTTAAATCTTAATTAAATTGTAATTGAAAGTATTGTATTTTTTAATGTTTGGTTATTGTTTTTAAGCACATTTAATGCAAGTTTAAAGTTTATTTTTGAAGTTTTTAAATTTCCCAATTGTCACTCTTGAATTCGTGTGTAAATTGTGAAGAAACTTGTGTTTTTCTTGTTGCTAAACAATTTCACTAGTCCTAATATCAGCTTGTTTTAAATTAATTTTGAGTTTAAACCAAAGATGAAGGGAATTATTCGGACTTATTAAAGGGGTTCTCTACAATCTAATGTTGTTTGGTAAAAGCTAAAATGGGTCAACAATATGGGGGTGTGTTATGGGTACAAGCACTCAGCAACCTTTGGCTTGAGTGTGTTTGCCTAATTAGACCAAAAAAGTAATCACTAATTTTAGTATTAAATTTAAGCTTTAATGAGCCTTTCTCTTTCTGTCAGATTTTCACAAAAAAATAAGCTTTAAAGCTTAAGCTGCTTAGACAGCTTAAGCAACACATTTTTGAGCTCATTGTAATCACCAAAGACCATTTTAAAAGCCCTTAGTTCTGTTCCTTTTTAATTTGACAGAATAAGTCAAAGTGTGGCCTATGCATTTTCTTTGAAAACCTTGACCTTTGAGCTTCAATATCAGCAGGATTAAGTGTGATTTAGCACCCCTTATTTTGGAAATAAGCTCATTGACCACCAATTTTTATCTGTTTGGGCTTGGTTGGGGGTTAAAAAAGTATTGTGCTTATTTTCATAAGCCAAAAGTACCCCTTAAGCCACTGTTGCTTTCCCCTGATGCTGAGCACCTTAACTCAGCCCCTTTTTCCAGCTTATTTCTATATTAGACTCCTAGGTCTTTTTGCTTTTTAGTGTAGCCTATAGGTAGACCTTCATTTCCCCAAAATATTGTAGCTTAATTCCCCCTCTAGGGTAGCTTATTTAGGCTGCAAAGTAGCCCTTTTTCTGCTTTTTTATAATTAAGTCAAGTTAGCTTATTCTTGTTTCAGCTTATTTTAGGGCTTATTCTTGCTGCATTTAGTTAATATAAGTAGAAATAGCTTAGTTAAGTTTAGTTTAATCACTTTTAAGCTTATCTGAGCTCTTTAAGCTCAAGAAAAAGTACAATAAGCTATTTAAGCTTGTTAAGCTTCTGCCCGATAAAAAGCCCACTTTTCTGGCTTATTCAGCCCATTTCAGCTTATACCCCTTTTATAAAAAATGATAAGCTAAGTCCACTTTACAACTTTGCTTTTTTGACTTTAGCTTAAAAATAAGCCTTTTTTGGACCTTACTGCATATCGGGGTTACTTTCAGGGACCATTTATGTAACTTTCGATTTTCTTGTTAGCACAGTTAATTCCTTAGGTTAGATCCTTGTTGCACTGTTAGTCCTTTAGGGTATTACACTGTTAGTCCTTGCCAGTTAGGTAGTTTAGATTTATTTATTTAATTATTAAATTTAGGGTTTAATTTAATTAGTTTAATTAGTTATAATTGCTACAGTAAATTTTGGGCATTTTTACATTTTTAACTTTGTTAACTTTTTCTTTATTTAATTTAAATTTTCCAGAATTTTTAGACTTTTATTTTCTGTCTTTTTCTATTTTCTTAATTTTAATTAGTGTTTAATCTTTAAAAAATTCATAAAAAATACAAAAATTTCAAAGAAATTATTTTTCTTTTTAGAAAATTTTCTGAATCAAATCGTTTGTAGGAAAATTAAATAAAACTTGTGTAAGGGTAATTTTTGCTTAAAATGCAGTTCCGGGGCCCGTTTACGAGCCGGATTTTTGTTTTATTACCGTTTGTTAGTTTGTGAACTACGTTTTGAAAATTTTTACATTTTCTTTTGAAGTTAAAGTATTTTAAGTTATTTAAATTATAAAATTAAATTTAGGAAAAACTATGTTTTATTTTTTTTTTTTTATAATTTTTAGTTTTTAGATTGATATTTTAAATTCCCAATAGTTCTAATTGCATGTTTTATTCTAGTTTAATAGTTTTATTATTTTAGTTAAAGTATTTTTTAGCCTAATTTTCGTACCCCGTTAGATTTTCCTTAGGATTTTCAATTTGCCATTATTTATGCTACCGTTAGTTTAGGGATTTATCCCGTATAACTATTTTGTTTTCCCCCGTAGTATGTTTATGTTTCCCAATTTCCATGCTGGTTTCCCGCTTAGATAATTTTAGTTTTCTTTAATAAAATTTTAGTTTATGTAGTTTAAAATAAATATCATTTGTTTCTCAATTAAATCATCAATTCATTCGTATCGATTTACATGTCAGCCTCATTGGGGATTTTAAGACACTGGGAAAATTCTTATACTACTTCTCGGTATCATTGACTCTGCTTTTAGACTATCCTTACTATATATTTGATATTTCCCAACCTAGAGATCGGAACTACCCTAAGCCAGTCAGAAATATGTTCCTCCATTTATTATTATTATTATTAATAATATTATTAATACTAGCTTAAACGCCCGTGAAATCACGGGTAGCTTAAAGAAATGTACAATTAAGTCATTCAAATAATTATTTTTTTTCTTGTATATAAATATTTAAAGACTCTGTAATGTGTGGAATGTAAAAAGCATATACTACATACGACTGTAGAAAGCTGCTTACCTACATATCCATTTAAAGTCGGTGATTACTGAACCGGGATGACTAAACCGAGATGACTAATGAAAAACAAACCTTTTTTAAAATAGTATAACCAACCCACCTAAATTTGACATGAACCCATTTAGATTGGTACCCAACCCAACAAATTTAACTCTAATCATAGCAACTTAGAAAGTACATAAGCTCACAAAAATAAATTATCGGGTACAATAACCTTTTCATACATTCCATCGACGAATGCACATAAATTACATGAATTCAATTAATCTCGATATATGGGAAAACTTTTAATCCACTACCGCCTTAACTTATCATCAAAGACAACATTGCCGACATTAGTTGCCGCAACTCGAGCGGGCTATAAGTCGCCACTCATTCTATCTGCAACACACGTAATTATTATAGAAGCTCCAACCACATTATACTTGTAAACAATATATATTAGAAATTAAGATTACATTCATATACATATTCAATAATGTAATCATAATGTTTATTACGAATAAACCATAACCAAGGAAGATGCATCCCATATTTCCTCTAGAAAGGAATTTAACAATTGCTTTTTATTGAATTACTCGAATCACCCACGCGATGGTTGACGAGGATGCATAGTTTTCCTGAAACACCGCATATCTTATAATCAAGCATGGTCTTCTGAATCTTGTCCAAAACAAGCAATTTTTTGGCAATGATAAAGAAGACCCACATGCTCACATCCGTTATTTCAACAAGATCACTTCTACGATGAAGATTCCGAACGTACCAAATACGTCGGTTAAGCTTATGCTTTTCCCGTTTTCTCTCGAAGGGGCAGCCCGGATTTGGCTAGAAAAAGAACCCCCTCGGTCGATTGAAACATGGGATGATCTTGTTTCCGAACTTATTCACACATTCTTCCGCCCTCATAAAACGACAAATCTCAGAAATGAAATCACGAGATTTCAGCAAAAATTTGATGAGACGTTTTATGAGGCTTGGGATCGTTTCAATGATCTTTTAAGGGGATGCCCTCATCATGGGTTTTCAGAATTGCATCAACTCGATACATTCTATAATGCCCTTAATTCAAATGAAAGATTCATTGAACTCGCTCCGAGGGTAACTTCTTAGAAAAAATGCCTCGAGAATGATTAAAAATTATCGAAGCAAGTCTAAAGTCGTCCAGTCAAGAAACAAAGCTGGTGTAGCTAAAATGACACAAAGCGCTGTCCACCCCAGCTATTCATCCTGAAGTTCTGAACTCAAAGACATGGTTCGGGCATTAATTCTCGCTATAGAAAGAACACAAAGCCCCAGCTTCCCGCCCCCGTAAAAGCGGTTGAACAAAGTTGTGTAACTTGTGGGGGAGGTCATTCTTATCAAAACTGTCCAGCCACTAACACACTGTACCGCTGATAACATCCAAGAGTTAGTTGTCCAGCCGCTTGCGGCCAATTTCAACCAAGCTAATTCTGGTTATCGACCTCCGTGATGGTCTCAATGTCAAATTCGAGACCTCCTGGTTTTCCACCGTGTCAGAATCCTCATGCAAATAGTCAAAACAATTTCAATCGAGGAAATAACTTCAATCAAAACAGAGGAAACAATTTCAACCAAGGTCAGATTTATCGACCTCCGGTTCATCAACCAGTAGTTAATCAACCAGTAGCTCATCAAGGACCTGCTCCTCAGACACACGGTGTGTCAAGAACAGATTTTGAAAGATATGTCACAGCCAATGATGCAGTGTTGAGAAACATGCAAAACCAAGGTCAAAACCTGCAATCCCAAATGGCAAATTTAACTGATATGCTTTCAAAATTTGTTACTGCTAATACAGCTTCCCTCGTTCTGGAACTCTTCCTGGTAACACCTATACCAACCCTAAGAAGATTTAAAAGGACACACACCGAAGTGGTGTTACCATCCAAGGACCGAAAGCATTTAATCATGACACCGAGGTGACAAAGGACACGATGCCTCCTGCTAATAACGGAAGCACCGAAGACGTCCAACCTCCTGTTGTTCAAATTCAATCTCGTAATCCAAATCCCGAGCCCACTGTTGCTCCTGTTGTGACTCCAATTCCTAAAGCATCAATTCCATTTCCATCACGAAGAAATGATGAAAAGCGCAAGGAAAAAGCTAACGATCAAATCGAGAAATTTTATGAAATCTTTAGAGATTTAAGTTTCGAGATTAGCTTTACCGATGCCTTGATGCTCATGCCTAAATTTGCTTCGACTTTAAAAACCTTGATTGGAAACAAGGAAAAATTGAGCGAATTGGCAAGGACTCCTTTAAATGAAAACGTTTCTACTCAGCGGTCATCCTCAACAAGTTACCAAAGAAACTTGTAGACCCTGGCCGATTTCCTGATTCTCATGCTAATTTAAGGGGATTACTACATGCACGCATTGGCCCGATCTTGGTGGCGATCATTAATCCCATGACTTATCTGACTGGAAATATCTCGCTCTTTTCCTGAACTAACCCAACTTGCATGACGTTAACTAGCAGATCGTTTCAAATCACGAACCAATCAGGTAATTGCTAAAGACTTCTCGTGTCTTAATGGAGGGAAGTTTCAAATTTCCAGGCTGACTTCGTAGTTGTTGATTTGGAACGCAGACCCCCGCGTCCCCGTTAGAATTCTCGGCGTAAGTTCTTAAAACACTTCCATGCTTTATAGATGTTTTATGGAGGAGAGGATACCCATCGTGAGTTTGGCAAATAGAAGCCATCACATCAACCTGACCAGACTTCATACACAGCTGATTATGACCATATGACGGCCAAACCAAATCGGACGGCTCATCGAAATGGCTTGTGATGGATATTTCTCAAGAAGGTCCTAGATTTTCAAACGTGATCGCGAGTGGCAATGCCCACTCATATTTTTGAGCCTATTTTTCACTGCTTCTCCAACTCTCACACTTTCGGACAGTGACTTTCTCTTAATTTGAAGAAAGCAGATTCGTTCTTGCTGTCATAATATGTCCAACTTTCATCTAAGTTGATCCAACTTATCAGGATCCTAGGGGACATCCCTGATTCTAGAAGCAAATTAAACCATTTTTGTTTTTGTGAACGCACCACCCCCCCCCCAAATTCATGAACAATATATGCCTGGAGGTAGGAAAGAACTCAAAACGCTGTGAAGCTAAACGTTTTGAACCACCATTAATGAACCTCCCGAGGTTGAACTCAAGGAACTGCCACCCCATCTTGAATACGCATTTTTAGAAGGTGACGACAAGTTGCCTGTCATCATTGCTAAAGACTTAAAAGATGAGGAAAAGGCAGCACTTCCACAAGGTTCTCAAGTCCACTCAGCGAGCCATCCGCTTGGAAACTCTCCACATAAAGGGTAGTTAGCCCGAATTTGTCCTCACAAAATTCTAATGGAAGAGGACTATGAACATCTGTGCAAAGTCAGAGAAGGTAACCAAAATTCCACTATGTAGTATAAAAAAGGAGGTTGAAAAACTCCTTGACGCTGGATTGATTTACCCCATCTCTGACAGCCCTTGGGTGAGCCCGGTACATTGTGTACCTAAAAAAGGAGGTATGACTGTCATCACAAATGAAGAGAATGACTGATTCCTACCTTCGTATTTGGTCACGGATGGCGAGTATGTATTGATTACAGAAAACTTAATGAAGCCACCCGAAAAGACCACTTCCCATTACCATTCATGGACCAAATGCTCGAGAGACTAGCAGGAAACGAATACTACTGTTTCCTCGATGGCTTCTCGGGTTACTTTCAGATCCCAATTGACCCAAAAGATCAGGAAAAGACCACATTCACATGCCCATACGGAACTTTTGCCTATCGTCGCATGCCTTTTGGGCTATGCAATGCTCCGGGCACGTTCCAAAGATGTATGATGGCAATCTTCCACGATATGATTGAGAAAACGATGGAAGTATTCATGGATGACTTTTCGGTCTTTGGAGACTCTTTTTCCACGTGCCTAACCCATTTAGAAAAGATGTTGAAGCGGTGTGAAGACACCAATTTATCGTTAAACTGGGAAAAGAGCCATTTCATGGTAAAGGAAGGCATTTCTCGACATAAAAATCTCTAAGTCGGGACTTGAGGTTGATAAGCTAAAGTCGAAAGTAATAGCAAAACTCCTCCATCCGACTTCAGTCAAAAGGAGTCCGCATTTCCTTGGGCACCGCCGTTTTTACCGCGATTCCATTCAGGACTTCTCAAAGAATGCCGCCTATGACTCATTTGCTTGAAAAAGAGACTCCGTTTGTCTTTTCTGAAGAGTGTGTCGATTCCTTTAACACACTCAAAAGAAGATTGACTGAGGCTCCGATCTTAATTGCTCCCGACTGGGACTTGCCTTTTGAACTGATGTGCGATGCTAGCGATTTCGCAATTGGGGCAGTCCTCGGGCAAAGAAAAAACAAGCATTTTCAACCTATACACTATGCTAGCAAGACTATGAACGAGGCTCAAACTCACTACACTACTACAGAAAAAGAATTACTTGCTGTAGTGTATGCCTTTGAGAAATTTCGGTCATATCTTGTTATGTCAAAAAGCATAGTGTATACTGACCACTCTGCCATCAAGTATCTCTTTGCCAAAAAGGATGCTAAGGCAAGACTCATGCGGTGGATCTTATTGCTCCAAGAGTTTGATATTGAAATTCGAGACAAAAAAGGAGCTGAGAATCTCGCCGCCGATCATCTGTCCAGACTTGAAAATCCGCATCAAGACAAACCGAGACAACAAAGAAATCAATGAGGGGGGAAGCATTTCCTCTCGAGACTCTTGGTTCGATTGCTCATCAAGATCAAAGTACCCCATGGTTTGCTGATTTTGCAATTACCATGCGGTGAAATGTTTACAAGAGGAAAGGGGGGGGGGGGGAAATCACGCGGGATGACATCCCAACAAAAAAATAAATTCTTATAATGGATGGTCAAACACTATCTTCTGGATGAATTTTCCTGTTTAAGATATGTGCTGATCAGGTGATAAGACGTTGTGTTTCTGGACAAGAAGCTTTAGACATTCTCAAAGCTTGCCACAGTGGGCCTACTGGGGGACACTATGGTGCCAATTACACAGCCAGAAAAATCTTCGATTCAGGATTCTATTGGCCCACCATCTACAAGGATGCCCATGACTTTGTCACCCGTGTGACATTGTCCAACTATCACAAAGGAAAATTACCACCGTGATGAGACCACAAAACTCCATCCACGTATTGCGAAATCTTTGACATCTGGGCATTGATTTATGGTCCGTTCCCGTCTCCAAAGAGGGAACATGTACATACTCGGGCTGTTGACTATTTGTACAAAAAGGGTCACGAAGCAAAAGCGCTCCCCACCAATGATGCCCGAGTTGGCTTGTAAAGTTTATGAAATACTTTCTTCTCTCCTCGATTTGGTGGCACCCCGAAGCTATCATAAGTGATCGCGGAACTACTTTTGCAATGACCAATTACAAAAGTCATGCTTAAGTATGAGTAACCATGCGTCTTCCACCGCAACACCCACAAACAATTGGCCAAATAGAGGTGTCAAATCTGGGGTTTTAAAGCGTATTCTTGAAAGAACCGTGGGAGAAAATTGTCTCCTGTCTGATTTAAACTAGAATGAATCTTTATTGGCCTACCGCACAGCTTACAAAACACCCATTGGGTGTACTCCATATAAGCTAGTGTACGGGAAGCAATCATCTACCGATCGAGCTAGAGCACAAAGCCTACTGGGCCCTCAAGCATACAAATTTTGATATTCAAACTGCGGGTGATCACAGGAAAGTTCAAACTGAAAATTGAACTAAATAACTTCGTTGATCAGGCCTACGAGAACTCTCTGATCTAATAAAGAAAAACCAAGATGAGACACGATGCTAAGTCAAAAACCTGCGTTTTCAACGTTGGTGATCGTGTCCTCCTCTTCAACTCTAGACTAAAGATTTTCTCGGGCAAATTGAAATCCCGTTGGTCTGGACCATTCACCGTTGTCCAAGTTTTTCCTTATGGCACCGTCCGTGCTTCTCCAAAACTCCGGGCCCAACTTTAAAGTGAATGGTCATCGTATAAAACATTACTTTGGAGGGGACATACCAACCGAGGTTGTCCCGGATCTCCAAACGTTCCCCATGGACCAATAAATTCGGGGGACGGGTCAAGCGTCGGGACCCTAAACAAGCGCTTCGTGGGAGGCACCCCATGCTTATCCAGTCTATCTTCTTTCTTTATGCTAATAAG
Source organism: Tanacetum coccineum (assembly GCA_026074375.1). NCBI lineage: Eukaryota > Viridiplantae > Streptophyta > Magnoliopsida > Asterales > Asteraceae > Tanacetum > Tanacetum coccineum. The sequence continues at coordinate 20,923 of BQNB010065646.1, forward strand.
TGTTTTGTGTGTGAGAAGGCTTGCATTTTCCATTACCTGTGTTTTGTCCATGTTTTGTGTGCTTTGTATTGTATGTCCAGGTATTCCCGGATTGTGAAGGCTCTCGATTCTGTCCATTTTAACCGAGCTTCCATCCTCACTTCTATTTTGGGAATTCAAGTGTATCCAAATCTAATCGACTAACGTTTTATCTTTTGGCACACTTCATAAACGGCCTTAGATTTACGTAGGACCCCCTTTGAAACATCGAGGACGATGTTTAGTTCTAGTATGGGGGGGATCTTCGATTTGATTTTTGCCTTGCATCCGTTGTTAGATCACTGTAATCCCTTTTTACACCAAATTTTTTGTGGCCAAAAAAAAAGAAAAAAAAAAACTTTAAAAATTTCAAAATATAGGAATAGCGGTTTTTGTCTTTTTTTGGGTAGAGTAAGAATAAATTTTTGACTCGATCGGGCGTGTTGAGCCCTAGCTAGTTCTTTTAGGCCAAAGCTTTCACGAATTGCTTTGAATTCTTAAGTGAAGAACGAGAAATGATAGAGTTAAATATAAGTTTATGTGTCAAGCAAGATTCGATCTAAAACTATATGAATAACTTGTGTTCTATTTTCTCACTAAGCTTCGTAAATCCGCCTAATCATACGTGGTTCGATTAATCGGCAAGTCAATCGATGTTTTCAAAAAAGCTTCAAATTTGTGACTTGATCTTTAAAAACAGCATAAGTTTATGAAAAGCTTTAATGCCAATTAAAGCATACATTTGATTATATGGAGCAAGTAATAGATGTGTCGTGATATCCCACTCCGCTAACCACGAGGTGGGGGTTCAAACTAAGACATCTTTGCTTCTAGGGACTTGGTGTGTCGTGATATCTCACTTGGAAGAAAGGTCTAGGTGAGGGTTCAAACTAAGACACTAATCCTTAGCCATATTAGGAAGAAGGTGTTGATGTGATTTCCCACTACGCTAGCAACGGGGTGGGTTTTCAAACTAAGAACACCGGACGTTGGTGGTGATATCCTACTAGGGAGCGAGGCCTAGGTAGGTGTTCAAACTAAGCAACGCATTCCTAGCTTTAAAAAAAAAAAAAAAAAAAAAAAAAAAAATAATAATAATAATAATAATTTTTGAAGTTCTATAAAATCAAGTTGCAAAGTCTTAATAAATTTGTATGCTTTGAATCACGATTCATTGTGCTATTGAGAATAAGTGATACTATTGTTGAGTTAAATCTGAGCACACACACGAAATCATTTATCCAGTCGGGAGTTCAAAAGTTTCACAAGTCATAAGTATGAGGGCTTTACACTAAACTTATATCGACATGTTCTCGTTTAATTGCTTGGCTTAAGACTAGTGAAAAATCGGGGACGATGAAATTTTCCGTCAGGACATCCGTAGATCATTCTATGGACGTTTCTCACTCTATGATCCCATTGTGAGTTAAATAAGAAAGACAAACCATTCAAAAATCCAAAAAAATTAGAGTAGTCAATGTACATACAAAATAATGGTGTTAATCGGCTTTGTCGAAGCTCTTTGATTCTTTCCTTTGACAAACACTTTGCTACTTTTCAAAGTTATTAGTCGGAGGGGGTCAAGAGTCTTAGTTTTCGTAAATGCTTACTTCATAGCATTGCGTGAGGACACGGCAATGTCGTAGTATGGGGGATTTTGGTATGTGCTTAAATACACATACCTTTTTCCATAAAAAACGGACTTAAATGACCAAAACAGACAGAAACTGCCAAAGATATGTTTGTTTTTACACTTGTGTGTGCAGGAAAAGGATATCAAACCAAAAGACAGAAAACAAAGAAAAAAATGACACAAACCAGGCACGAAAAGGAAAAGCTGTGAAGGAACAAAGCCCAATCAAAGCAAAAGACCAGAAAAGGTCAAAGTCAAAGTCAATCACGCAACAAATTCAACAGTCAAAAACCGGAGCCGTAATTGAAGAATATCTATTTGATGCAATCTCAAACCCATCTGAATGGGCCGGAAAGCCCAAAAGTATATTAACGAAGACTGTGAAACCAAATGGGCCCTCAATAATGACAACAGCCCATTTTGTGCATTGACATGAGACTATGAAGACTTTGAAGACCCGATCCTAGCCCTTGAACAAACCAATTCCTCAACCAGTGAACACACAAAAACAGGTGAAAAAAAACCGCCTGAACCTTATTGGGCCTTAAAAAGCCCAATAACACAAGCCTGACCCTTATTGGGCCCAAACACACCCAGTTGGGCCCAATACATAACCCAAGCCCATTACTGGCCCAATACCAATTTTTATAAACGCTGGGGACCTAAATTGTCAAATTTAAAAATGTTTGTAAAAAGAAAAAAATGTTTTAAACAAAGAGAGGGACTGATTTTGCAATTTTACAAACTTAATTTCCCTTAAAAACACCAAGGGCTGAAACTGCCATTGTTAAAACCTTTTATATCTTTGTTTTAATAAAACACAAGGGCCCAAATTGCCAATTTCCAAACTCTTTTATAACTAAAAGAAAAAAAAGAAACAAAAGAAATGGAAAAGAAGTGAAACATTAGGGTTCATTCTGGCCTTCTCGAGACTTTCAAACCTTTAACCATAACATCTCACCCCTCAAATACCTTTCCCGCCAAACTCCCTCAAAACCTTCACCATCACGATCACCACCCCATGTCTTTTACCCAAACCTACCTCTGTTACCTTACAACCCCAGTCAATCCTAAACCCACATAAACAACCACTCCCATTTCCCTGTTTAAAATGCCAAGCTGGCAATCTCCCCAAACCCGAAGCACCATCCATGGCTGAGATTGATAAGAAAGAAACACAAGTGTGATCCTAGGGCTAGGAATGTTAGCTGAGCTTCAAGACACACAACAAACACACCCAAGTGAAGATAGAAGACTGAGAGACTTCTATAAATTGAAGAAACACAAGCCGAACAAAGGAGACCATTATTTTTATGTTTTTAGCTTAAGTTTAATTCAAAGACACCTTAGTTTTTACTAGCTTATTTTTTATTTAAATTTTAATTAAATTGTAATTCAAGTTTCCAACTTACTTTTTTAATGTTATGTTATTATTTTTAAAAAGATTAATGCAAGTTCAAAGTTACTCTTGAGTTTCTTGCTTTTCAAATATTATTCATCATTGTAACTTGAATCTTAATCTTGAGAAAATTGTAGTTACTTGTTTCTTTTTAACTCTACTGTCACTAACATCAATCTACCTTAATTATTTTTAAGTAAAATCAAGTAAAAAAGCTTTTTGACTTATTTAAGGGGGTGTTTGGCATAGCCCGAAAATGGGTCATATGGGGGTGTGTTATGGGTCACAAGCACTCAGCCACCTTTGGCTGAGTGTGTGTGCCTAATTAGACCAAAGTAATCACAAATTTTAGTATTAAATTAAGCTTTAATGAGCCTTTCTCTTTCTGTCAGATTTTCACAAAAAAAAATAAGCTTTAAAGCTTAAGCTGCTTAGACAGCTTAAGCAACACATTTTTGAGCTCATTGTAATCACCAAAGACCATTTTAAAAGCCCTTAGTTCTGTTCCTTTTTAATTTGACAGAATAAGTCAAAGTGTGGCCTATGCATTTTCTTGGAAAACCTTGACCTTTGAGCTTCAATATCAGCAGGATTAAGTGTGATTTAGCACCCCTTATTTTGGAAATAAGCTCATTGACCACCAATTTTTATCTGTTTGGACTTGGTTTGGGGTAAAAAGCACTCTTGTGCTTATTTTAATAAGCCAAAAACTCCCTCATACCCTGTTGCTTTCCCCTGGTGCTGAGCACCTTAACTCAGCCCCTTTTTCAGCTTATTTCTATATTAGATTCCTAGGTCTTTTTGCTTTTTAGTGTAGCCTATAGGTAGCTCTTCAACTCCCCAAGGTTTTACAGCTTAATTCCCTTTCTAACTTAGCTTATTTAGGCTGCAAAGTAGCCCTTTTTCTGCTTTTTTACAATTAAGTCAAGTTAGCTTATTCTTGTTTCAGCTTATTTTAGGGCTTATTCTTGCTGCATTTAGTTAAAATAAGTAGAAATAGCTTAGTTAAGTTTAGTTTAATCACTTTTAAGCTTATCTGAGCTCTTTAAGCTCAAGAAAAAGTACAATAAGCTATTTAAGCTTGTTAAGCTTCTGCCCGATAAAAAGCCCACTTTTTTGGCTTATTCAGCCCCTTTCATCCCCTAGTCCTTTTATAAAAAACGATAAGCTAAAGGCCCTTTACAACTTTGCTTTTTTAAGTTTAGCTTAATAATAAGCCTTTTTTGGACCTTACTGCATATCGGGGTTACTTTCAGGGACCATTTATGTAACTTTCGATTTTCTTGTTAGCACAGTTAATTCCTTAGGTTAGATTCTTGTTACACTGTTAGTCCTTTAGGGTATTACACAGTTAGTCCTTGTCAGTTAGGTAGTTTAGATTTATTTATTTAATTATTAAATTTAGGGTTTAATTTAATTAGTTTAATTAGTTATAATTGCTACAGTAAATTTTGGGCATTTTTACATTATTAACTTTGTTAACTTTTTCTTTATTTAATTTAAATTTTCCAGAATTTTTAGACTTTTATTTTCTGTCTTTTTCTATTTTCTTAATTTTAATTAGTGTTTAATCTTTAAAAAATTCATAAAAAATACAAAAATTTCAAAGAAATTATTTTTCTTTTTAGAAAATTTTCTGAATCAAATCGTTTGTAGGAAAATTAAATAAAACTTGTGTAAGGGTAATTTTTGCTTAAAATGCAGTTCCGGGGCCCGTTTACGAGCCGGATTTTTGTTTTATTACCGTTTGTTAGTTTGTGAACTACGTTTTGAAAATTTTTACATTTTCTTTTGAAGTTAAAGTATTTTAAGTTATTTAAATTATAAAATTAAATTTAGGAAAAACTATGTTTTATTTTTTTTTTTTTATAATTTTTAGTTTTTAGATTGATATTTTAAATTCCCAATAGTTCTAATTGCATGTTTTATTCTAGTTTAATAGTTTTATTATTTTAGTTAAAGTATTTTTTAGCCTAATTTTCGTACCCCGTTAGATTTTCCTTAGGATTTTCAATTTGCCATTATTTATGCTACCGTTAGTTTAGGGATTTATCCCGTATAACTATTTTGTTTTCCCCCGTAGTATGTTTATGTTTCCCAATTTCCATGCTGGTTTCCCGCTTAGATAATTTTAGTTTTCTTTAATAAAATTTTAGTTTATGTAGTTTAAAATAAATATCATTTGTTTCTCAATTAAATCATCAATTCATTCGTATCGATTTACATGTCAGCCTCATTGGGGATTTTAAGACACTGGGAAAATTCTTATACTACTTCTCGGTATCATTGACTCTGCTTTTAGACTATCCTTACTATATATTTGATATTTTATTATATTATATATATTTTAAGGTATAGTTTGAGCGGACCAGTTCCTCCATTTATTATTATTATTATTAATAATATTATTAATACTAGCTTAAACGCCCGTGAAATCACGGGTAGCTTAAAGAAATGTACAATTAAGTCATTCAAATAATTATTTTTTTTCTTGTATATAAATATTTAAAGACTCCGTAATGTGTGGAATGTAAAAAGCATATACTACATACGACTGTAGAAAGCTGCTTACCTACATATCCATTTTAAAGCCGGTGATTACTGAACCGGGATGACTAAACCGAGATGACTAACGAAAAACAAACCTTTTTTAAAATAGTATAACCAACCCACCTAAATTTGACATGAACCCATTTAGATTGGTACCCAACCCAACAAATTTAACTCTAATCATGGCAACTTAGAAAGTACATAAGCTCACAAAAATAAATTATCGGGTACAATAACCTTTTCATACATTCCATCAACGAATGCACATAAATTACATGAATTCAATTAATCTCGATATATGGAAAAACTTTTAATCCACGACCGCCTTAACTTATCATCAAAGACAACATTGCCGACATTAGTTGCCGCAACTCGAGAGGGCTATAAGTTGCCACTCATTCTATCTACAACACACGTAATTATTATAGAAGCTCCAACCACATTATACTTGTAAACAATATATATTAGAAATTAAGACTACATTCATATACATATTCAATAATGTAATCATAATGTTTATTACAAATAAACCATAACCAAGGAAGATGCATCCCATATTTCCTCTAGAAAGGAATTTAACAATTTCTTTTTATTGGTTTAATCAAAATTGTTAAACCTTAAGGGTGTGTTTGGTTGGGGCATAATGAGAGGATATCTTGCCATTTGCATTTTAAATTCCTTTAAATATTATGTTTGGTATCTCAAATGAAAATTTAAAATTTCATAAATTGTCAAAATTAAAAAAATTAAAATGCTTCGAAAAAGTGAGGAACCCTAATTTACTTAGAAATATTTTTTTTTAATTACCATATTAAACCAAAATACTATTTTTACTTTTTTTTCTTGTTGTTTTTTAAATCAAAGGAAATCTATCACTCGGGGTGTTAGTTAGGTCGGGTTGGTCGATTTCGGGTTAATTCGGGTTAGGTCAAAGTCGGGTCAAGACTAAAAATTATATATCCGAACCCGACTCTATTTGAATTCGAGTTAGTTGGGTTCGGGTCAACTCGGGTCGGGTCTATTCGAGTTCGGGTCAACCCGAATATGAGTATAATGTATAAAATTGCCTATTTTGTGCTCGTTTAAATAGAATGTTTATATTAAATAAATTAAAAAAATTCTTTATTCGGGTCAATCGGGTCGACCAAAACCCGAGTTAGCCAGAAATTTACAACCCGTACCCGACCTTATTTACTATTCATGTTACTCGGGTTGACCCGAATATCCCAAATAAAAGTTTTTGACCCGAGTAACCGGACCCGAAGAGGCTTAATCGGGTATGGGGTCGGGTTTTTCAACACCCCTATCCGTCACTCCATAAAAAATTACAATAATAAACATAAGAACTTTTTTAAAATAATATGAATTTCTGTCAATCAAACATGTAAAGGTATTTAAAATTTCAAATTTTCAAAAATCCTCCAAAATAGTAATTTCATATAATTTAAAATTTTGAAATTTCAAATACACAAAGCAAATGCCGACAAAAAATGATAAAAAATGATGTACATGGGTCTCTACCCCCTATTGGTGGCTCGTATTTTAATTTTAGTTTATCCATGGCGGATGTGTTGTTGCTAGCATTATCCAATGTAATTGACATAACTTTATCTTCCAAGTTAAAATTGGTAAGGACTTTTGTCAACATTTTAAACAAGGCTCCACCCGTGTGAGGAGACGGAAACTCTTCGAATGAAATGACCCGCTTCATCATTTGCCAAGTACCGGGTTCAATCCAATGTGCGGTAACACACATGTAAGAACCGGGCACCCCATGAGGAGCGGACCATACATCCGTTGTTAGGTTGACACAAGCATTTATGTTACCAAAACTATCAATTATTTCTTGTTTAGCCGCCAACCATAGTTTCATTGCATCACGTTTGAGAGTAGAGCGACTTACATGAGTGTATCTTGGTTGCATAGTGTTCTGGAACACCCTCGTTGTTTGCTCGTGGTCAAAGTGGTTGAACGGTAACGCTCGTTGAATCACCAAACCCGCGAATTGTTCACGAAGATAATCCGGATCGTACATGAAAACACTCCCATCTCGAGCCATAGACGTTTGCCCCGCTTCCGAATTCTGGTTCTTCTGTGCCTTCTTTGCTTCACAATGCGGATGCTCTATATGATTCCTCAACGTCGTGTTGGAACCGACCGATAAGAAATGAAAGCAATGCTTGCATTGAGCTTTTTGCGAGTTGTCGGTCATTATGCAAAGGTTGAAGTCTTTCCAAATCTGAGGGTTTCGATTGGTTGATATGATTTCATGAATTGTCGGTGCACTTTTTGAACCAACACCGGTGGTAGCTGAGGCGGATGCGGATTCACTTGCCATTGAAAGAAATTTGGTTTTGCTTTGGAGAGTTTTTTTTTTCTTAGGATTGTGATTTTTGAGTTGTGATTAACATTGAAACACAACCTCTCTAATTATAATGAAATAAAATAGCACAAAGACTATGAAGATAAGTATGTAGGTGGACAAGATCAAAAAAAAATACCATAAAGATAAGCATGTGGGGGGACAAGATCAAAAAAATGTCATAAAGATAAGCATGTGGGGGGACAAGATCAAAAAAAACTGACATAAAGATAAGCATTGGTACAAGATAGAGATAAGCAGTGGTACAGTACAAGATTCGTCAAAAAAAGAGTATGAGGACATGGGAAGAAATGATGTATACTTCCTTTTACCCAAAAACGTACTTATAAAACAGAAAAATGCTCTTTTGAGGCCCGAAAGGCCAAAAAGTGACACAGCTCATGACAGCTCACGACATAGTGGTGAGCCTTGCCCGTTGGGTCGTTTCTTAACCAAATATAAGACTCCATCTACTAGTTATTTCTATAAAATAACTGTTGGGAATACAAGTCAAAAGTCAAAGGTACTGCTAAAGTAAAAGATACAAAGTACGTGTCTACATAGAAATCAAAGTCACTGCCAGTTCAAATCGAAGTACTGCCGTGGATATAGGAACTATAAAGTTTAAACGTGTGTTAGCATTTATCTTAGTAACAGTATATAGTGATAAGTATCAATTAGTGTTTATGATATACAAGGATGTACAACTACTAGAGGTTATCCATACGTTATCAAAGCGATCTCTAAGAAAATAGAGAAAAAATTATATGACACAAACATAGAAAAACACTTATTAGAATGATTAGTATTGTATTAGGATCTGCAATTTAGCAAATTCCCGAAGGTTATAAAGAAATCGGTTTGAGAAATGTTGTGTGTTCTTCATACGTACTGCCAGACTAATTCCGCATAGTACAGTATATCATTCTCATTAAGGAACAACGATCCAACAAGTGGTATCATAGCTTGTGAAAGACTCTGACTTGAAGACTTTTATTCAATCGAAATCTTTCTAAAACTCATACAAATGTCTAAACAGAACCTATCCCTCCACCCGTCCGTTACTGCACTCAAATCCTATAATAAGAAGGTAATAGACCGATGGTCCATGAAGAGCGACAGTATATAGCTATCACTGAACACAATATCTATGGACAGAATCACCTAATGGAAACCAAACACAACTGCTCCCGCATCCTCCCTCAGTTCTGCTCCATAGACTTCACTTGCTGCAAACGCCAAGAAGAAACAATTAGAAACCTTAATATACTGCTTTCTGCCACCCCTGAAGACATCTTCTCAGTTTCATGAGGCTGTAGATGCAAGATCTATTAGGAAAGCCATAAAAGCAAGATTTGGAGGAAACGAAGCATCCAAAAGAAGATGCAAAAGAATCTTTGAAACAGCAGTTTTGAACATTTACTATTGGATCTAAGGAAGAGCTAGATTCAGCATATGAAAGTTTCAGCATAGACTTAGCATGCTTGAATAATGATGCTCACGGTGTCCCAATGAAGAGCTAACTTTGAAGTTTCTAAAAAGCCTACCATCTGAGATGGCATGTTGTGCTACATGATCGACGGACAACCTGGATTAGACGAGTTCGACTTTGTGATCTCTACAACAACTTAAAGGTGTATGAGCATGACTTGAAGGGTGTCTCAAATTCAAACTCTCAAACATTGCTATACTGTCCACTAAAAAGGGTCCCCCCAACAGGGGCCCAAAAAGTACTTTGAAACAAAGTACTGCTGAACCAGCACATATCCCAAAAGGATATACTCAAGCTATCTCGAGCAAGGTGCCAACTGCTGCCAACTGTGTTTCTCACTCAGATGAAATCATATGTTCCTTCTTTGCTCAACAAGCATCTATGCCTACAACTCATGATGGAAGACCCAGCTCAAATTGAAAGAAGATGCTATGGAAGAAATTGACATCGATGCAAGCTGGCTAATGATAACACAAGGATAAGGAAGTTTTATGAGGAAGACAGGGAGATCCATTGACTCAAGCCAAAGAATGGAATTACTCTGATAAGTCAAAAATTGAATGCTTTAAACTGTCAAAGATTAGGTCATTTGCTAGAGAGTGTAGATTTGCCTAAATACCAGAAAACAAAGCAAATGGATCGTAATGAAAAAGAGGATTGTGGCTATTGAAGATCTCAAATCAAAAGCCTTGGTAGGCAACAACAATAATGAAGATATTGTAGTTTTGGACCAAGGAATTTGATGCTGACCCAGTGCCATATGCCTAGATGGCACTGATGGAGTTCAACAAGATGAATTGGAACATAGAGTTATGCAGAGCACATGCACTTTGACAAATAGACTTGGTGAGTTTGACTGGAGTCAACAAAGCTGATTGATGCACCAGTATCTCTAGCTTGATTGGCTACAAACAAAGGTACCTAAATTGTTCCAAATGTAGTAAGTCTTATTAAACTGTTGCTTGAAAACTACAAAAAGAAAGAGATAATTTCAAAGAGCTAGAAACTGAAATTCTAGGATAAACAAATGGCTTAGAGTCATTAGAGGTCATGCTAAAAACACATAAACGAATGACATAAGCATGGGGTAGATAGTATGAACAAAAGGAATCTGAACTTAAATGGTACGAGATTGAAACTGAAGAAAAACCAAGGAATTAATCAAGCCTTAAAAAAAGAATGATTTCAAAGTAAAACTGAAACATGGACAACTGCTTCAGTACTTCAAAAACATAGTCCTAACACACAAAGATATGTGTCGGATAAGTCATGTATAGGTTAGGTATTGAGTCTAGTAATCGTATGGAAATGACATTTCCATCTGGGATAAACGTTGACTGAATTCTACATATAAAACTTCAAAAGAGAAAAGGCCTACAAAGCATAACCTCCCCTACAGTACAATATATCCACCTAGGCAAATGGTCCCTCCTTTACAGATAGATGAACTAGCCATTAGGAATAAAGTAGTAATCAAGAGAAAACAAACACTAGTCAATCCCAATTGATAGAGAAATAAAGTCAAAAATTGAAGATGAGTGATAGTGATGATAAGAACTGATATTTCAGAGATCAAAAGGAACCTGTTTTTTTAACACAGAAAATATGAAGCATCTTTTTGAAAACAGTCACCAAAAAGTCAAACAGGTTGGTCAAGAATCTAGGACAAGGGACTTGGGAACAAAGGGGGTAAACTATGTTTTGTATGTTACAGTCCTAATCATCTTATTAAGGACTGCAATCTACATGAAAGAACCTCCCAACATACCCAAACTCATAAATCTAAGGAACACAGGGTACAAGGACAAGACCATTATTTTTTATTTTTTTTTTTTTATAACTTTTTTTTGGAACAACATCCTAAAGAGGTAAACCATAGTAATTTTGTCAAGAACTCTAGAACCCTCACCAAAGAGATCCTTTTATTCCATCACTAACTTACAAGGATGGGTTGATAGTACTGTTAGACAAAAATGACACAGCAGTACCTTCAAAAAGTACGCTAATGTGACTTATCAGGTCTGCTAGATCCAAGAGTACCACAGACAGTACTTTCACAATTAACTGATGGAAGTTATTATCCAAGTGGATAAGTAAAGACCTAGAATCTCAAGTTACTCACCATCATCGAGGTCTTCTACCACAAGGACTCCTCATAGACCACAAAGACCCAAGAAAATTGTTAAAACGATCTGGGTAAAGAAAGGAAGTACTGTTGGATCCCAAGCAGTACTTCCACAAACTGTCAAGAAGAGTGCTATGATAAGTCCAAAACAAACATGGAAACCAAAAGGGAACTATCTAGATTCTGTGAATAGGGTAATAGATCTTACACACTCAAGCAAATTGAGTAATGGTAACTCCATAGGGGATCCAAGTCATTATACCTTGGGTCCCTGCAAAGAGTCTAAATTCTATGAAACTGTTTTACAGGCCAATCCAAGGAAGATCTCAAGTACTATGCCTATCATTGACCAGTGGATGCTCTGGAAGTATGAACAGGAGACAAGGACCAGTTTCTGATTTTAAAGAGTTCAAAGGTGGTATGTGGCCTTTGGAAATACTCTAAAGTGAAGAATCTCAGGAAAAGGAACCATTAAGACATCATGCTTAGATTTTGAGAAAGTTAGCTATGTGGAAGAGCTCAAGTTTAATCTTTTATCTGTTTCTCAAATCTGTGATAAGAAGCACAATGTACTCTTCACAGATAAAGAATGTCTTATCCTATCTCCAAAATTCAAGTTTGTTGATGAAGATTTGGTGATTCTTAGAGCTCCCAGAAAGAATGATGTCTACAGCTTGGATCTAAAGAATATTATTCCCTCTGGTGGAATCACTTGTTTGGTTGCAAAGGCAACAGAGGATGAAGCTGTCCTATGGCACAGAAGACTGGGGCATGTCAACTTCAAAAATATCAACAAGTTGGTTAAAGGCAATCTGGTTAGGGGTTTACCTTCAAAGACATTCAAGCTTGATCACTCTTGTGTGGCATGTAGAAAGGGTAAACAGCACAGGGCATCTTGCAAGAAGATTGAGGAAAGAACTGTCAGAGAACCTCTTGAATTGCTACATATGGATTTGTTTGGACCTGTTTCAGTGGAGAGTGTAAATAGGAAGAAATACTGCTTGGTGGTCACTGATGATTGCAGCAAATTCAGTTGGGTGTTTTTCTTGGCCTACAAGGATGAAACATATGATATGCTTCATGATTTGATTGTGGGTTTGGAAAACAGGCTAAGACATAAAGTGAAGACAATCAGGTGTGATCATGGAACAGAGTTCAAGAATCAACTTATGAATGAGTTTTGTGCCAAGAAAGGAATCAAGAGAGAATATAGCATTGCCAGGACTCCACAGCAAAATGGTGTTGCAGAAAGAAAGAATAGGACTCTCATTGAAGCTGCTAGAACTATGTTAGCAGACTCTCTTTTACCTATTCAATTTTGGGCTGAAGCAGTCAATACTGCTTGTTATGTGCTTAATAGAGTGTTGGTGACTAAACCTCAAATGAAGACTCCCTATGAAATTTTGATGGGAAGATCTCCCAACATCAGTTTCATGAGACCTTTTGGATGTCCTCTGACTATACTTAATACTCTAGATCATTTGGGTAAGTTTGATGGCAAGTCAGAAGAAGGATATTTGTTGGGATACTCTACTAACAGCAAAGGGTTTAGAGTCTATAACAGGGTCACAAGAAAGGTTCAAGACTGTCTTCATGTAAACTTTCTTGAGAATCAGGAGAATCAAAAGGGAAAAGGTCCTGATTGGATGTTTGATCTTGACCTTCTAACTCCATCCATGAATTACATTCCTGTAAGGAAAGAAAACTATGCTGATTCAAAAGAACAAGGAATAACTTGTGATGATGCTGAAGATTTAGATGACCAGCAATTCATTGTTCATACCACTCAGCCTATGCCTCCAGAGGAACGTACTGCTGCAAAAGAAGTTAAATTGTCCTCTGAAGAACAAGCTTTACATGATGAGCTTATAAGTTTGATGCATCAAGAATCTCTTGCCAAAGCTCATAATGATGATCAAAGGATTGCTTTTGAAGAGGAAAAGAGGAGAATATCTATTGCAAAGGGAAAAGAACATGTTGACAGTACTTTCACTCTAAGTACTGCTAATACACCTCCTCAAAGTACTGGCAATACACCTACAGATTCTGATGATGATACTCCAAAAGATGGTGTTTTCTCTACAAACTCTTTTGATGCTGAGGAAGGCGGAGTCGCTGACTACAACAACATGGATCCTACCATTGATGTTCCCTCTACTCCTACGCTTAGAATTCATAAGATTCATCCTCAAAGTCAAATTATTGGCGAAAGTACTGCCGGGGTTCAAACAAGAAGAAAGCTTAAAGAAAGTACTTCTGACCAACACCAAGCCTTGCTGTCTTTCATATACAAGCAAAACAGAACTAACCACAAAGATCAGCAAACATGCTTGTTTGCTTGTTTCTTATCTCAAGAGGAACC
>BQNB010065647.1:2775-32138 GCA_026074375.1 Tanacetum coccineum
GTAATCGAGCGACATAATTATAGGTCATGGTCGAGATCGTTGCTGCTTCGTTGTGATTTATTCGGTTTATTTGATCTTGATCGTTGATCTAGGTGATTTCATATTGGTTTACATACTTATTTGCATAGCTCGCTATGGGATACATTAATTGAATTCACTGTTGGTCGCGAATACATACTTACTTTTGCTATGGACACAAGTGTCTTGATTTACCTTTCCTGTTTATGTGTTGCCTAAGTTTTGCTTGCCAACCATTTTCTTTTATATGTGGGATGAGACGATATGCCACTTCTTTTATATGTGGGATGAGATGATATGCCACTTTTATTATTAGCTTCGGTGTCATGAGCTTAGGTAAATGTAATTACATTCTGTGATGGTTGCATGGGATGCATGTCCACAGGGAAAGTCTTGCGGTCCTGCATTATACGATTTAATAAAACTATGAATTCACCAACTTTATGTTGACCTCTTTAAGCATGTTTTTCTCAGGTTTAGGTATGAAGATAGTTTGGATGGGACGAAACGCGGATATCAAGAATGAAGGCTCGGTGAACATATGTTTATAAATTAATAAAACATTTTTGAAATGAAGTCGTGATATGACTTGTATAGTTTGGGACCTATCTTGTGACTCTGATTCTCTTTTAAACTAATGAGATGAAATTTGTTAATAAACGTATTTTTGGCATTTTACTAGGACTCGTATGCATGTATTATGAAGTAGCACCCCAAATGTATTATTCCGCTGCGTATCGTATTTTGGGGGTGTTACAATAAAGACCTTCAAAACTGCTTGTTTGCTTGCTTTTTATCACAAGAAGAACCCAAAAAGGTAATTCATGCATTGAAGGATCATTTCTCAAAAACTATGTCCATGACTTGCCAGTCTCACCTTGCGAGACACCAGTGGCAATAGGTATAATCTGATTGTTTCCATCCATGGCAACCGCAACAAGATTTGTTCCTAAGTAAGTCCCTTTCAAATGTGCGGCATCGATTATGATCAACGGCCTCATATAGCATGAGAAGCTCTTAATCTATTACAACGTAAACGTTTACAAGTCAGATATGATGTAATACCTTTAGTGGGTAAAACTTAAACACATTGTTAAACTTTTAGAAGTTCGTATTTTCTGAGTTTATACGGATTGCAGCTTCTTGTTGATAACTGGGCAACTTTGTCGTACAACAAGGAAACTAAGCAACCTATAGTTTTGGGTAACAATTGACTTTTTTTCAAACATAACTTCAAGGAGTATATTTGTAATATTTTTAAAAACAACTTTTATTTCATCTATAACCAATCAAAGAAGAAAACACATACAACTTTTATTCTGCCAGAAACATAAAGTCTTAACTTTGTTGCTTGTATTTTGTAATAACTCTTTAACTAGTAGTATTTCCCTTGTATTTTGGAGGCATTTTCTGTTTTTGTAAAAAAACTGCAAATGGTTAGTTTAGTTTAGTGTTGCAGTTTATAATATTTTTGCACTTTTTGGAAAACAAAAAGGACACCTAAATGTAATTTACTTTTTTGGTAACTATGTAGTTTCATTAGCAAAATAACTAGTTGTTGTATTAAGGTTATGTATGTGTTGTAAAAATGTTTTTGATATTTGCAGGCTTAATGAGGGAACTGTTTGTGAACCAGATTGCTTGCAAACTTAGTATTAACAAATAATTAGAAACTTTAGAATATGCTTACCGCAACACCAAAGCCTATGAAACACATCTTAAAACGTCCTTCAGCATCCATTTCAATGGCTGTAACAGTGCCTTCGTTTGCCCTCTTTAAGTTAAAATAATAGAAAGGTAAATGAGCAAATGACTCTATAGGACATCCTTGACTTAAGGCCAATGCTTTATGTTTCCCCCTCCAAGCTTGCTTGTATGAAACGTGTACATTCCATTCGATATTCACATCATGGGCAATGTCCTTTGGTCTATATACCCTTGTAACATCCCTGACTTTTGGTAGTATTATTTGACGCAACAATTTAGATGAAACATTACGATGATAAGGATTGAATTGGGTTTTAGAACATGTATGTTTGTCGTTAATGCTAGTTATTCGCCATTTAGTAGCTTTCTTAATCTTACGAGTGAATATGTACAATAACAATCTGGTTGTAAACATTCTACACCATACCTAATAGTACATGACTTCAGAACTTTAAACTGATACCCTTTCTTTAGACATTTAAGAGCTATCTCATAGATGTACGCTTCCTTATCATCAAATATATAATGTTTCACAAATCCATTATTATGCTTATAATCAATAATAAGTCTAGGTTCTTAGGGTGGGGTTAGACCGCTCATAAGGAGGTTGTGTTTTTTCTAATCCTTAATAAAATTTAGGTTGGGAAACAAGGAAACATTCAGACCTATATCTAAAGGCTTTCGAATTGAATACTGGGTTACCTTGTTGGTTTGTTGAGCTAGTTTGATGAAAAGTTTTTTAACAACTTCTCCAGATACTTCATTCACCCAAAAAGATGCATCATCATCATCTATGATGTAGATTGAGTTAGAACCGATATTGTACGATAAAGATATTTGGTTTCTATCACCAATATTGAACTTCTTCTTCACATAACGCACTAGATTCGAGTAATTTACATGATTTGGGAGTAACATAGCATATTCTAATTCTTCATAAACTAAAAAAAACCTTGAACTTAAGAGAACTCATTTGGTTTTTTTACTGATGTAATGCATATCGTGAATGACATGTATATATAGCAATTAATTGAACCAAACCAATAAAGTACTAGTATTAAAGTTTCAACTTAAATACCATTACCTACTAGTATCACAATATACAAATTTTAACCTTATGCACAAGGCTTAATGACAAATACCGTTGGATATAAAACTAATTGAAAATTGCAGCATACTAGTATCTGTTAATGTGGTTGTTAAAAATCTAACAATTAGTTGTTTCCAAGATTAAACAATTTTAAACTATGTTGTATCTAATTAAACATGGTAAATGAAAATGAAACATAATATGGACAAGTTTGAACTAACTTGCATATGAAAATTTGCAGGTCGATATGTGGGTACAGACCGACCCGCATAGGAGAATTACATAATATCCTACACTTAAAACTAGGAAACATTAGAGTACCACAATCTAAACAAAATATACTAGAATATCTTATTACAGACAACAAGTTTTAAACTACGGTTACCACAAGTTTTAAATGACGGTTACATCATTATCAAACACAACAGGCCATCATTGAAAACCTTCACCCAATCCACATGACACATAAAACCTCTACTCAAGATAACTGCATAAAGATTAGCCTGCACAATGAAGTGAATGATTTGGGTAAGCAGCAAGAATCAGTGACTCTTTGTAAGCACCAACGAAGAATGAACCATCATTTCCTTGGATAGTCACATTCTCAAATGATTGTGAATTTTCCATGTACACTTGTAACGTGTGACCCATAATGTGGCCAATAGTTGCTTCTACTATTGGTAAGTCATGGTTATTAAAACCCAGCAATTTAAGAAAATAATGGGAGGGCATAGTCATGATTGTCGGAGCCGATGTTATAGAACCACCATCAATTAATAACTGGCAACAAACAAATACATAGTATGCAGGTGTAGGTATATTTCCACAAAGTACTAGAGAGTCTCGAAGATTGGAAACATATAACAGAACCGAAAGACCTCGCATTACAAGGTCTGGTATGTCAATGACTTTAAAGCGGTTGTAACATCCCCAAATTAGGTCGCAGCAGAATATGGGTCTGGGGGTGGTACTTCATAGATCAATAGAACAAGATATATATAAGAACGAAAATTTAAAAGCCGTTTAAAACCGATACATTGGATTTAACAAATTGTTGTTACATAATTCCAAAACTTTACTTGTTCATTGTTCAAAATACAAAGATTTTAGTCCATAACAAAATATATCCCCAAAATGTAATGCAACCAATTCTTTTAGGCATATGACTTATAAAATAACGACCACCAATGTATCCCTTGTCTTGTACCTCATTGATCTCCTGAGAAAGCATTTCTTAAAACGTCAACAATAATGTTGGTGAATTCATAGGTTTGTAAAATGTATAATGTAGGACCGCAAAATTTCCCCATGATAATGCAACAGATGCAAACATCATAAAATGTAATTTCGTTTCCTTAAGCTAATGACACTGAAGCTCGACATGTATGAATTGCAATATAAATTTCCAACATTGCCCGTGATGATGTTCTAACCCGCAACATCCCAAATCCGACTTGGTATACGTTCGTTGTCTGGCATACTGGCACAGTGAGCATGACTCACCCGAACGGGGATGTCAATACTAAATAGATCTATTTATAACATTCACGCTCACAACAAGTAATTGACAGTTCATGATAATGGGCTCAAAGGGTTATTGCTACTTAAACAAACACGTAATCGTAATGTAAAATGTCCATTTGCGTCCAATTTGTAAAACATGCATATGTTTCTCACCCCAAAACTTGTAAATCATTATAAATGTAAAACGTGTAGCTATGAACTCACCTTGAGTGGGTAAATCGATAATGTAAATCACAAACTGAAAATGCGTCACGCAAACGTCCGAATGCAACCTAATTAATTATAGGTCGTATGAGTACTAAGTACTTTGAATAACTAATACCGTATATAATTCCATATAGCTACATCATCATCTAATTGTCTTTGTTTAATTTATAGAAGTCGAAATGATATTTAAATCGTTTTTGTTAAATGAGTGTCTAAGTGTTTGTATAAAAAAAATAAAAAAAATAAATAATATGAAGATCATCGATTAGGCTTGTAAAATCATCCTTCAGGTAAATGATATCTAAATCATCAATTAGGTTCGAAAAATCATCTTTCAGGTAAATAATATCAAAATCATCGATTAGGTTTGTAAAATCATCTTTCAGGTATATAACATCAAAATCATCGATTAGGTTTGTAAAATCATCCTTTAGGTAAATGATATCAAAATCATCAATTAGGTTCGAAAAATCATCTTTCAGGTAAATAACATCAAAATCATCGATTAGGTTCGTAAATGTCATATCTTATTCGTTTTAACCCCGATTTTAGTGATTCTTTCGAGCACGTCTTCATAATTAAAAGTTCTATCTAGATATGATATTTTCCAAAAAGTATCTGGTATGAAGAGTAACTGAATTTTATAAAATCACTTTTTGTATATATAATTACATAAATTTGCAAATAGCATAACTTCTTCGTTATAGCTCGGTTTTTTGAGTTCTTTATATGCCTATGATCCTTGTAACATATAGTATTTTATAAAAACATAAAATAAATATGTTATTTTTTGAATTAAAACAGAAACTTTTGATGTTTTTGTTAAAATGTGTTTAAAAGTTGTTTTTATAACTTTTTAGTTTCACCACTTTGTTACAAGTCCATTTCAACCCTTAATATCACATGTCTTTCACACCTAGGGTCCTTTGTCCATGGTTAGTCTATATATTGTCCAAGGATCATAAGATCCATAAGTTTACATACCCATTTGTCCATAACTTTATATAAGTATACTTTTTAAGTCACTTGTTCATATATACTTTTTATATATAAACCACACATGTAACAATACTTAACATCCATTATAGACATGATATAAACAATCATAACAATGTAAAAGTTTTATCCAAACCATAAACAATTGTAAAAAAACCATTTTACAAGTTAAATAAGTCCTTAAAGGAGATTTAACTAATAAACCAATAAAATTCATAAAATCAGAAAAGTAAAAGAGATTAAGGTATTTAGTAACCTTAATATCATGTAGGATGAATGAAAAATATGATCAAAACCCTTGTTTGATAGCAAAACAAACCCTAGCCATTCAAACTTAAAACCATAATATCAACCAAAACCCTAATCTTACACCTTCTTGCTTTAACATTTTAAAAAACCTTAAAGCAAACCTTCTAAACACCTAGGTTATATTAAAAATGGATGTGAGGAACACATGGAAATGTGGTAAATAAAATTAGTATGATGGTTACTGTTTAGTTATTTGGAGCCGTGGACTAAAGAGAGCCAAAGGCGAGATTTGTTTTGGGTTTTCACTTTGGAAAAGATGAGTGTATTATGTTATGTCATCTAGTATTAGGCATTAATATACCCTATTTGACTATCAAGGAACACTTAGAAGAGATTCTAGGATATTATGGACAAGTCACTATTATGGGTATAGTAAGAAAGTGAGGTCTAGGTTCCTAAAACATGAATCATCTCATGAGATATAGAAAGGTTTTTGGCAAGATATTTTCTTGTTCTATCCTTTATATTATCTGCCATATAAGTATCTAAGTGATGAGAATTTGTTAAAATTGAGTATTGGTATAAAGTGTGGGTATTTGTAGAAGATGTAGAAAAAGTTTTGGTGTTCTGTGGAATGTCCTAAACGTAATTTTTATTCGCGAAACGTAATCACATTACTTAACCTATAAAAAATAAAATGAACAAATAAAAAATTTTACTCAAAGATAAAATACTGTAGACACTTTCATGCTAAAAAAAGTTTAAATTGACTTGAATGCCGATTATAGTGAACGATAATTTTTAGCTTACGCATTTAACTTAACAGGATTACGAATTAAAAGCAAATGCGGTACACTACTACATAATAAACATGAGAATTTATCGAACGTCATAAATAACCCAAAAAACCATGGTGGTGTTATAGTCCTTTATCCCCGTTAAGAGAGCCCTTGTCTCACGGCTTAAGAACTCGTCACTTAACGACAGGTGGTGAGGTGGAGTGGCGGTCTAGTGTAAGTGGTGTTGAAATTTCTTCTAGAATTGGTCCTTCACGTTCCCATGTGAATTATACCTCCTGAGTTTCCATCAAACCTTGATTATTATAATTCGGCTTTGCTTCAACCGTTTAACTTCACGATCCTTGATTTCTACCGGCTCCTCAACAAAATGAAGTTTGTCATCAAAGTGAAGTCCATCCAACAGAACAGCTAATGGTTCGTCGGCATAACAACTTCTACAAGATTAGATACAAACCGGAATAGTGAACCCAGATCAGCACTTACAAAAGCATAAGCTTGTAAGCAATGATCCAAACCTATTCAATACCGTATAAAGGACTAACAAATCTGTGTTTAAACTTCCCCCGATTGCCAAAACGTACAACCCCTTATTACCAGAGGAGAAACCTTAAACATAAACCTTATCTCCACTTGAAATTCCATCGGTCTTAACACTTTAAAATCGATGTGTAAAACTCTTTTGTCTGTCACGGGTGGCTTGCATTCTTTGCTTGATCTGGATGATCTTCTTGGTCGTTTCTTGAACTATTTCTGGACCAGTGAGTTGAACTTCTCCAACCTCTGCCCAACAAACAGGTGAACGACACTTTCGACCGTAAAGTGCTTCAAACGGTGCAACCTTAATGCTAGCGTGATAGCTATTGTTATATGAAAACTCAACTAACGGTAAATGGTTAACCCAACCCTTACCAAAGTCAATCACGCAAGCACGCAACATATCCTCGAGAGTTTGAATAGTCCTCTCGCTTGGCCCGTTAGTTTATGGATGATATGTAGTACTTATATCCAAGTTAGTACCCAAAGCCTTCTGAAGTGACCTCCAGAAGTTTGATGCAAATCTCGGGTGGCAATCACAAATGATTGAGACAGGCATCCTATGCCTTATGACCACCTCTTTCAGGTACATCCTTGCCAACTTTTCCATAGGATCGGTCTCTCTCATCGGTACGAAGATTGCAGACTTAGTGAGTCGGTCAACAATCACCCAAATAGTGTCGTAGCCTTGTGACGACTTAGGAAGCTTCGTGACAAAATCCATAGTGATGTTGTCCTACTTCCATTAAGGTATCTCGGGTTGCACCAACAAACCCGATGGCCTTTGGTGTTCAGCCTTGACCTTAGCACATGTCAGACATTTGCTAACATAGGTGGCGATGTCGGCCTTCATATTGGGCCACCAATATAGCTTCTTTATATCCTGATACATCTTGTCGGAACCCGGATGAATAGGGTATTTTGACTTGTAGGACTCGTGCATGATCACAGTCCTCAAATAACTATAACATGGCAACCAACTCCTGTTGTTGAAGCATAGAGTTCCATCCGTACGGGGTTCCAACTTTTCCGTTCTAAGTTTCTCCGGATCCTTTGAATTTTCAATCAACATACCTCCAACATCTTTGTTCTTGAGGTTCTCTGGTTTCCTTGCTTCAGTCTGAGCATTCAGGATTTGTTTAGGAAGATCCAAGCCAATAGTCATCACTAAGGCTCGAACTCTTAATGACTTACTCCGCTCCTTCCTGCTCAAAGCATCAGCAACAACATTCGCTTTCCCCGGGTGGTAACGGATCTCACAGTTGTAATCACTAAGCAGTTCTAACCAACGACGCTGCCTCATATTCAGCTCCTTTTAATTAAGAATGTGTTGTAGACTCTTGTGATCTGTGAACACCGTACACTTGGTTCCGTACAAATAGTGTCTCTAAAGTTTCAGAGAAAACACTACCGATCTAAGTTCCAAATCATGAGTTGTATAGTTCTTCTTATGAATTTTTAATTGGCGTGATGCATAAGAGATTAATTTCTCTCTTTGCATTAATACAACACCTAATCTATTATGCGACGCATCGTAATAGACTACAAAATCTTCGCTTCCCTCAGGTAAACCAGAATTGGCACACTGCACAACTTCTGCTTTAATAACTGGAAGGCGGCTTCCTGCTTGTCTCCCCAATCGAACTTAACTCCTGTGAAGATCGTTTAAGCCCATCTAGGATATGTTTTACATATAATATAAGTACGCAGCGGAATATAAAGAACATTATATTATCAAACAAGGTTTTTCTTCATTATCATTCCACACAAGCCCCAATTCTAGATGATCAATTCTAGAACAGTTACTCTAACTAGTAACAGGATCAATGAAACATTGATCTTGAGGCTACAACACTCATTCTATCGTTTAAGCCCATCTAGGATATGTTTTACAGATAATATAAGTACGCAGCGGAATATAAAGAACAGTATATTATCAAACAAGGTTTTTCTTCATGATCATTCCATACAACCTAATTCTAGATGATCAATTCTAAAACAGTTACTCTAACTAGTAACAGGATC
This sequence comes from Tanacetum coccineum, assembly GCA_026074375.1. Taxonomy (NCBI): domain Eukaryota; kingdom Viridiplantae; phylum Streptophyta; class Magnoliopsida; order Asterales; family Asteraceae; genus Tanacetum; species Tanacetum coccineum. The sequence continues at coordinate 11,926 of BQNB010065647.1, forward strand.
AATGAAACATTGATCTTGAGGCTACAACACTCATTCTAGGTGTTTACAATGAATCACACGCCTAGAACACACACACACTTTTACTAGTTGACTACATTTTTTTGTGCACACTTAATAACACGCCTGTGAATCTCTTTATATAGAGAGATTTCAAGGCTTACAAAGGAAGATAAGAACGAATAATATATTTTAAACATTTAAGAATATCTTTTATTATCTTTATCTTCTCAAGGAGATCTTCTAAAATCTACATATTCTCCACCAGCTTGTAGAATTCTTTAATGACGATTTCAGTCCTTTTATTTCATTCTTTTATTTACTTTGTCTCATCAAATCAAGAATCCCAACAATCTTCCCTTATTTGATGATGACAAAACAAACAAAGTCGTGTATAAACTTCATTATAAAGCCAAAGCTTCCCCTGAAGTTGAGATGTAATCATCTCCCTGAATGAAACAAAAACTTCCCTTTAAGTAGATTTCCTTTGTACCATGCCATGTCACCATACATAATAAGCTGCAAATACTATCTCTGTAATCTTCTTCCCCTTTTTGTCATAATCCAATAGGGGTCTTGTGAAGATAAGCAACTTGAATCTTTACAACTACATATCATATACTACACTACCAATCCATCCTTCCAATGTCTTAAATTACCATCCATGACGCATAATAAGATAAATGAACTTAAGACAGTAGAAACCTAAACTAGTAGTACTAATAAAAAACTAGCAGTAGTAATGAAACCTTTCACTTCAAGTGGTACATGAACATAACCTGATGGTTAAACATTTTGGCAATAAGCTTCCCCTGAAACCCATATGTTAACCATCTCTTGAATCTTCAATTCTGTAGGCTCTATGTAATGATTACTGATGAAGAAAACTAAGTATAACAAACTTGATGCTGAAGTAGAATAACCCAAACTTGTGTCTTATATCTTGTACTATCCACGTGACGTCAAACTTATAAATAAATCTGTGAAATATAAGTAGATCACAACCTCTTGACAAAATCCTAATCTTCTATGAGACACTGAGTACTAAGTGATAGCAAATGTGAGCATTGAGCACCATAAGAAAAATCACACACCTTTGCTAGATTCTGACAAGTCTTCGTCACATCGTTTATAAGCACGAACAAGTTATCTCTAAACGTTGTTAGCCATTTGAGATATGATAAAACACAAACCTAAATAATTCCACTTCATCGTCAAATAGGTGATAATTAATCCTCTTCGTAATCAATTAATCTAAGAAATACAAGCCTTTAAATATTTAAGAACATTTAAACCATCCAAGAACCAAACAGTAGAATCAGAAACAAATAACCTTCAAAAACTGTTAGTTCTGTCAGAGATCCTTCTGTGTGTGTGTTGTCCGATATCGGGTGTAACTAGCAGTACTAACTCTCTTCTTTGTACGATATCGGATGAAACTAGCAGTATTAACTTTTTAGTACTGTTCCCTTTAAACACAAATCCAATAGTAGTAACTTTCAACGGGCAGCACTAATAATTAGCAGCATTAACCATATATACTTGGCAACACTAAGTTCTTGGGCAGCATTAATCTTATTAAACGAACCAAAAGACACCATTCCCGCATATGACTACCAACGGAAACTCATATTATTAATGTAACCCAATTAAAATTTCAGTCCATTAACAACAGATCCAACCCATATCAATAATCAGTCCAGTTCATCTCCAAATCTTTAACAAATCTCGGCCAAACTGTTATGTACTAACGGCCCATGTCACCATCTCTATACTCGTAGGCCCAATGAAAGAAAACATAGATAACTAGGGTATATAGCACTAGTTCCACATATTCCTAATCCTTTAAACATTCGCCTCTATCTGTTTTCTCTACACCTCCAAAACGCAACCAATCAAGAAAACAAGATCTATCACATCTTTCTTTTGAGATAAAGCAATAATCAAATCCCTTTAATCCTTATTTCTCATATTATCAAAGTAACAACATACTCACTGATACCTTTCATCCATACGAGCCACAAAATCAAAACAACCTTATCTTTTGTTTTCTTTTAAAAACCATAGCTCTAACCCACTAAACATTTCATAAACGTGCTTTGATTCTAAAAGACGATTTCAAGACCTTATACATGGGTCTCAGGTAGGGTTTGGTTTGAGTTGTTGTGTGTGTCAAGATCAATGATGAAGATACTTTTCGTATCTTTAAGCTTTTAAAGTTCACATAATTTGAAAAGCACGAACGGGTTCAAACCGAGATCTTGATTTGTGTTAATAGATTTGTTGGCAGTTGTGGTAATGCGAAGGTTCTTTGAAGTTTGTTGTTTGACTGAGATGGTGGGATTAGGATCGTTATGGTTTTAATTGTTGTTAGGTTTGATTTGGTTTAAAGTAATGATGGTGTAAAAGAGAGTTGTGGATTGAGTTTGAAGATGATGTAATTTTGAGTAGATTTGGATTTGGTGTTGCTGGTACTGTGTTGTTGATGTAGTTTTGAACAGGACTGAGTTAACTCGGTTGTAACCGAGTTAACTCGGTTTTCTTTCACTTTTCGAAACCAAAACTGATGTTACAAAACCATATTGTCAACCAACAGTATTAACTGTTTAATGTTGGTAGTACTAAATATATCGACAGTATAAAATATACTATCAATAAACACCAGCAATTCACATATACTTTCAAAAGCTTAACTGCAGCTGTAAACATAAAATATAGAATGTATACCTTCACCAGCAGGTTTTATGGATCCCATTCCCACGACCTGATGTGCCAAACGATTGCCAATAGACCTAGTGTCTTTTGAAAACAAAATCATCAATGACCAATCAACACCAGCAACAACTATATATGAACAACACCAATTGAAAATCCTTGTAGATCCTAGATATCACGAGCAACCTGGCTCTGATACCAATTGTGAAGATCATTTAAGCCCATCTAGGATATGTTTTATAGATAATATAAGTAAGTAGCGGAATATAAAGAACAATATATTATCAAACAAGGTCTTTCTTCATTATCATTCCATACAAGCCCCAATTCTAGATGATCAATTCTAGAATAGTTACTCTAACTAGTAACAAGATCAATGAAACATTGATCTTGATGCTATAACACTCATTCTAGGCGTTTACAATGAATCACACGCCTAGAACACATACATACTTTTACTAGTCGACTACATTTTTTTGTGCACACTTAATAACACGCCTGTGAATCTCTTTATGTAGAGAGATTTCAAGGCTTACAAAGGAAGATAAGAATGAATAATATATTTTAAACATTTAAGAATATCTTTTGTTATCTTTATCTTCTCAAGGGGATCTTCCAGAATCTACATATTCTCCACCAGCTTGTAGAATTCTTTAATGACGATTTTTGTCTTTTTGTTTCATTCTTTTATTTATTTTGTCTCCTCAAATCAAGAATCCCAACAACTCCTTTCTGAGTAAGCTTGGTCATCAACTTGGCAGTCTTCGAAAATCCTTCGATGAATCTTCGTTAATACCCAGCGAGACCTAAGAATTGACGAATTTCCGTTGGCGTTTTAGGAGATTCCCAGTCCTTTATGGATTCAACTTTGGTGGGGTCCACGTGAATGCCTTGACTATCAATCATGTGGTCGAGAAATTATACCTTAGGAATCAAAAATTCACATTTAGAGAACTTAGCAATCAAACTTCTACTTTCTTAAGCAATCAGACTGCTTAAGATGTTCTTCGTGCTCCTTCTTGTTCTTGGAGTAGATAAGAATATCGTCAATAAAGACAATCACAAATTTTATCTAAAAATGGCTTGCACATGCAGTTCATGAGATCATAACTACGCTGGTGCAGTTCGTTCAAGCCAAAATGGCATAACTTAGAACTCGTAATGACCATATCGAGTTCAATTCCGTTTTTGGAATTTCCTCTTACCGTACCGAAGTGGTGATGACCTGTCGAAGGTCTATCTTTGGAATAAACACTGGAATCTTGTAGTTGATCACAAATCGTCGATTTCCTTGGGGTCTCGATGTGGATAACGATTCTTCACTGTCAGCTTGTTCAGTTACTGATAGTCGATTCACATTCGAAATGATCCATCCTTCTTTTTGACAAACAAGACCGGAGCTCCCCAAGGTGAGGAACTGGGTCTTATAAAGCCCTTGTCGGATAGTTCTTTCAGTTGCTCCGACAACTCTTTCATTTTAGAAGGCGCCAATCGATAAGGTACCGTGATACCGGGTGCTAGCACATGTATCAGATCGATTTGAAATTCCACTTGTCGAGTCAGAGGGAGACCCGGCAAGTCCTCAGGGAATACATCAGGAAAATCTCAAACTATCAGTACGTCCTCAAGTCTCTTCTTCTCCGACTTGTCTTCCGTCTCCTTTGTAGTAACATTTGCCAAAAAGACTGGACATCCTTTTAGCATGTATTCTTGTGTTTTGGTGTACAAGATAATGTGCAAATGAGCCTCGTTTCCCTGGTTGTTTCCGTTACCGCGAACGATTATAGTTTTATTTCCCCAAGGGATACGAACGATCTTCTCGACACACATAATGATTGCTTGGTACTTCATCAACCAATCCATACCAATTATAGCATCGAAACTACCAAGTTCTATGGGCATTAAGTCTATGTTGAATGGGTGGTTTAGGATGTTTAATGTACAACCCCTAAGGATAGTGTTCAACCCAATTATTCTCCCGTCGGCTAGTTCAACGTCATAATAGTGATCTAATGCAGTTGGTGTGATATCAATTTGGGAGCTAAATGCAGTAGACACAAAACTCCTATCGGCACCAGTATCGAATAAGATAGAAGCATAGCGGTTGTTTAGAAGGAACGTACCCGTCACGACGTTGGAGTCTGGGTTTGTCCCTGCATGGCCTACCGCATACACTTTCGCTGGAGCATTGACATTTCCAGCTGGGTTGCCTCGATTGTTGTTGTTCTTCAGTTTTGGACATTCCCTCTTAAAATGTCCTTGGGCACCACATTCATAGCAAGTAGGCTTCTGACCTGTCCCAGTGCCCCTTTGGTTATTAGCAGTGTTGGCATTAGCAGGACTCCTGCAATCACGGGCCAGATGGCCAACTCGATTGCACTTGTGGCATTTGGGAGCACACGGACCATCGTGGTGATAATTGCACTTAGGGCATAGGGGTTTAGATCCCCCGTATAGCTTCTTCTCACCAGTCCCTGCAGCATAAGCCCTGCCGGTGTTCTGCCTCTTATTTTGTGGTTGTTGTTGTTGGTTATTATCTTGCTTTCTCTTATTCTCTGTCTAACGATTAGCAAAAGTGCGGATTCTCTTATCCATCAGTTCGGTTGCTATTTTAGTTGCCTCTTGCATTATCTTAGTCTTGGATGCTACTACACTTCTGTGGATCATGTTGGGCAAACCACCGATATATCTCTCAATCTTGTCAGATTCTTCAGGAAACATTCTAACACACAACAATGCCAGTTCCTAAAAACGTTGGTTGTACCCTATCACATCGGTACCTTTCACTTTCAAATCCCACAGCTCGACTTCAAGCTTCTTAATCTGGTCCTCGGGCATTACTTGTTAGTCATCTTCTTTTTCAGTTCTGTCCAAGTCATTGCATAAGCAACGTCATTACCAACAGTCCTAACGTAGGAGTTCCACCACATTAGAGCATTTCCCAGAAGAGTACAAGTGGAGAACTTGATTTGGTTTTCCACAGAGTAGTTTCTTATACATAACACAGTTTCCATTTTCTCAACCCATTGAGTCAATTCGACAACTCCTTCCTTGCCTTTGAAATTTAGAGGTTAGCACTTCATGAAGTCTGGGTAAGTACACTCATGAGTGGCTCGCTCATTTCTTCTAACACCCATTCTTGAATTATGGCTGTCTTCGCCATTCGTGCTTTTGATAGCATCACGTGCTGCCAAAGCGGTAGTAACGCCTTGTTCAATCATTTCCTGAAGCTGGGCATTAGTGACAGTGGTAGTGGTGGCGACTGTTGCGGCTGGTGTTGACATGGTGGCTCTTTTTGGTGCCATTTTCTTCAATCACAAGAAAATATAATACCCGTTATATTTCGTAAAATCATAACCATGACATGACATATACACAATAAGTAAAATAAGGTCACAACATAGTGAAATATACAACTAAATTGAGTATTAACAATAGATATGCTAAATCGACATTCATTCATAATAAATTCGATTACAGACTTGACATAAAACATCCATTCCATATATAAATTGGAAAACATACATGAATGGTTTAGATACAAAATGATCACTACGATTAGGTTACAAGATAAAAGAATATATACAACCTAAAGCCATACTAGCCGGGAGTTACCCGTAATACTTAGTATGTTGTACAAAATAGCTAGCCATAACAAGATCTATGAACTGCTACCGGCCTCCTCCGATGCATCTGGCTGTGCAGGACCTCTAGCGGGTCCCTGTCGACTCTGAAGTACTGTTAACTGTGTCTGTAGTGTCTTCAGCAATTTTAGGGCCTCTGTAAATTGTGTCTGTCTCCTGCGGTCTGCTGCCCGCAACTCCGCGATCTCTAACTATTGTGATACCACATGAGTATGCAATGCCATAACCTCAGTTCATGCAAGGTCACTAGCATCCATAGACTGTCCCCAAGCCTCTCAAGACATCCTGGCCTCAATATTTATGAGCCTAGCTATGCGAGCATGTGCACGCCTATCCTTAAACAACATGTTGACCCGACAGGTCACCATCTGTCGCACAGTCTGTGCATCATCCAGTCTCTCATATATCTCATCGGTATCATGTCTCACAGTCATGACAAGGTCTGTCATTCATCGACCTAACTCTATCTCATTAGTCGCTGGTGCCCCTAGCATACCCACAAGCATCTCATCCCAAGTGTTGGTAATCCCATAACCAACATCTCTCTCTGGATCTCGCATAATCTCATCATCTAGAGTGGCAATGAAACCATAGTCTCTCCTGAAATCTCCATAAGGTGTAGCAGTGGGAGCAAATGAACTCTTACCCACCTCGTATCTTGAACCAAAGGCAAAGCATAGCCTCTTTCGAGGCGGTAAGCAAGCCTCATGAACATCTGCTCTACGGTCAGTAGAGGGAAGAAGCAATGGTGGTGATGGAGTAGGTAGCGGTATAGGTAGGAGTGGTGGTGTCCCAGATGGTGGTGCCTATGATCAAGATGCTAAGATATAGGTAGATGGTGCAGCAGCTCTCATCATAGACACAGATGCCCTGGTATGTGGAAGTACAATAGGTGATGGTAGTGGTAATAGATGGGAAGTAGATGGTGCCTCGGCTCTCAGCTAGATCATCGCAGCTCTATATCCTAAAGGATAAGTACGGCTAGCAGGTAGTGGTAGAGGTGATACAGGTACTAATGATGATGCTGGTAGTGGTGGTGTGGGAATCTGAGGTAGTGGTGATGACCATGGGAAGAGTGGTGATGGTGGAGGTGATGATAAGGCAAGAAGTCTCTCAACATCTTCCCTAAAAGGAAGTCATATTGGTGTCTCAGCTCTGATAGACATCCTAGCAGTAACGCGGTATGCAGGATGTGGTGGTGGTGTGGCCGCAGACTCGTCGGTCTTAAACGACTCAGTCTCCTCAGCAGATGGGGCATGATCAACAACTGGTAAAGCAACAGCTGTAGAGTCGGCAGGAGCTGGGTGCTCCTCCTCCTCCTTATCCCCCTCAATATCAACATCATCATCCTCGTCATCATCGGATGACTCATCCTCATCATCGCCATCGGCAGGATCCTCCTCAGGGTCCTCCTCGGAATCGAACTCAGGAACATATCCTGGTGAGTCAGCAGTAGGTGAGATAGCAGTAGGTAGTGGCTGCTCCTCAGCTGGGAATACCTCATCCTCTGGTGGCATAAACTCCAGATAAACTGGCTTTGGAACAAAGTCTGATAGAGGTGGTGCCTACTCTGGCTCCTCAGGGCCAGGCACATAGTCCAGTGATGGTGGGGCCTATAAAACGACCTGCACATATGGGTCATCTAGCATCCAGGGCAGTCCCTCGTACTCGGGTCCAACAACTCCTAGGGATCCAATGTCTGATAAGCCCTCAAACGGATTGGATACCTCGTTTCTGTATGTACTCCGTTGACTTCCTTAGAAATACGACCATGAACAGTATCAGAAATTCAAAATAGTTATATTAGTATTTAATAATAAGACTCTTATAGTTAATATACATTTATATCATAAACATGTATATCAAATCATGAATGCATTCTAGTCTAATCATCTATCTAATAACTAGTGTTTGTATGTATGTCCCGTATGGAAAATCCCTTTGTATGAATGCAATGTTGACAACATATAGTCCTAGCAAAAACTTTGGATTAGTTCTCTATAACATTGGCTCTAGATACCAATCTGTAACACCCCCAAAATAGGGTACAGCGCGGATATGGTTCTGTGGAGTGGTACTTCATGATCAATAGCACAAGATAATATATTAATAACGACAAATTTAAAGTCGTTTAAAACCGGTACATTGGATTTAACAAATTGTTGTTACATAAGTCCGAAACTTCACTTGTTCATTGTTCAAAATACAAAGATTTTAGTCCATAACAAATATATCCCCAAAATGTAATGCAACCAAATCTTTAATGCATATGACTTCCAAAATAACGACCACCAATGTATCCCTTGTCTTGTACCTCATTGATCTCCTGAGAAAACATTGCTTAAAACGTCAACAATAATGTTGGTGAATTCATAGGTTTGTAAAATGTATAATGTAGGACCGCAAGATTTCCCCATGATAATGCAACAGATGCAAACATCATAAAATGTAATTACATTTCCTTAAGCTCATGACACTGAAGCTCGACATGTATGAATTGCAATATAAATTGCCAACATTGCCCGTGATGATGTTCTAACCCGCAACATCCCAAATCCGACATGGTATACGTTTGTTGTCCGGCATACCGGCACAGTGAGCATGACTCACCCGAACGGGGATGTCAATCCCAAATAGATCTATTTATAACATTCACGCTCACAACAAGTAATTGACAGTTCATGATAATGGGCTCAGAGGGTTATCGCTACTTAGGCAAACACGTAATCATAATGTAAAATGTCCACTTGCGTCCAATTTGTAAAACATGCATATGTTTCTCACCCCAAAACTTGTAAATCATTATAAATGTAAAACGTGAGGCTATGAACTCACCTTGAGTGAGTAAATCGGTAATGTAAATCACAAACTGAAAATGCGTCACGCAACGTCCGAATGCAACCTAATTAATTATAGGTCGTATGAGTACTAAGTACTTTGAATAACTAATACCGTATATAATTCCATATAGCTACATCACCATCTAATAGTCTTGGTTTAATTTATAGAAGTCGAAATGATATTTAAATCGTTTTTGTTAAATGAGTGTCTAAGTGTTCGTATAAAAAAATAAAAATAAATAAATAATATGAAGATCATCGATTAGGCTTGTAAAATTATCCTTCAGGTAAATGATATCTAAATCATCAATTAGGTTCAAAAAATCATCTTTCAGGTAAATAGTATCAAAATCATCGATTAGTTTTGTAAAATCATCTTTCAGGTATATAACATCAAAATCATCGATTAGGTTTGTAAAATCATCCTTCAGGTAAATGATGTAACACCCCCAAAAATGTGTCACAGCGGAAATATATCCAGGAGTGTTACTTCATAATACAACAGCACAAGATACAAGAGAACGACCTCTAAATGTGTCGTTTGAAAAGTAATCTCGTTGATTTTCTTGAAATTGATATAACATTTGTCCTATAATTGCATCACAATGAAAAGCTTGAAAGCAATACAATGAGATTTGATCATTTGTACGTAATTAGAAATCCATGAATGAAATCTTGTCAATTTAGACACCAATGCACATCAAGTAAGCCAACCATCTAATTCACCTGAGAAAAACAGGCTTAAAAGTGTCAACATAAAGTTGGTGAGTTCATAGATTTTTGTAAGTATAAACATTGAAATCAAAAGATTTATAAAGTATGCATGACCATTTCAATCCTTATAATAGTCGCCAAAAATGTAAGTGTAAATGTAGAACCAAAAAAGTATAGTGTCTACTGCTTCACCACAGTATAATGAAAAATGTTTAGTAATCAGTAATGTTCAACAAAGTAGTGTGGACCATAAGATTTCCAAAATGTATGTGACTACTATAACGGATATAGTATCACATAAATGTATCTACTGTTGCGCTAAGCTCATGACACCGAAGCTAATTTGTGTAGCATATAATATGCCAATTATATTCTGCCCTACCGGTGTCTGACCAAGACACCCAATGAGATTTGACATGATATATATCCGTTTATCGGGAGTCCCGTGTGTAGTGAGCGCTACTCACCCGTATAGGAATAATTAGCCCCAATAGATCTATTTATAACATTCACGCTTACTTAACCAGTACAGTCGATCAAGCAATTGACAGTTCGTGATAGTTCGGGCAAGAGAGTGGTCTAATCGCTACTTAGGCAACACGTAAACAGGAGATGGTAACTGAAAACACTTGTGCCAATGAAGAAATAACCATTGTATTCATAAACAGCTTTAAATACTTAAATCCATAAGTAGAAAGAGTGTGATATCAATCAAGTAACCGAGTTTGTAAATGAGTATAAGTATGAGTATGTAAACAAGTATGTAAACAAGTTGTAATGAGCATGTATTCTCCCTTGAGATTTGTAAAGCAATGTAGAACAAGTAAAAGAGGGGCTATAAACTCACCTCGATGATGTAGAACAATTGGCAGAATTGTACATATTAAGCTCAACACTAACGAAAACCAGAACGGCTCGACCAAGGAGTTGTAGTTTATCTTAACGACTATGACCCACTAGCCTAGGATAATGTATTTGGGTTTTTCGATGAATGATTACATCAACGCGACACGTTGATAAAAGATTTAGATTTAAAGTTGTAATAGTTTGGTGGTTGGTTAAATAAAATAATTCAAAAAACAAACGCAAAGTATGTAATATATTCCGTATATATATTACATATTAAAATGAACAATTATATAATTCATATGTTGAATTATATAATAAAGACAAACATTCAAAAGAAATAATTTGAAGTATATAATACTTTGAAAGTATTATATAAGAAGTGGGAGTAAATAATTAAACAAAATAGTTCGACACGTTTTCGGAAATCACCACTTAAATAAATATAATGTTCTTGCATAAAAATAATCGTACGTTTTAAGGTTACTAATTAAGTAAACGATGTTTCTAAAGTTTTTACAAAAAGTTATGACTTTATTTTCTAGTCGGGGATTTATAAAATAATATTTTATAAATTAATATTTCATTTTCTTGATGGGTCGTAGCAAAAATAGTTGTCTCGTTTGTAAAATTATAGGTTTCGTTTGTTGTCGAGTTATTGTATAATTATAATTTAAAATATCTTTAAACTATAATTTAGTCCTATTTATCGGTTTTCAAAGATAATAAAGATTGTAGCGAAAAATACTAGGTATAGAAATTTATAGAAATTTTGGCATGACCTATTCGTTTATACAACGTTTCCCATTTTTATAAAATTCAACGCTTTCCCATTTTTAATCAATCCAAGTTGAAAAATATCCGTATGATTAAATATATATATCTTAAACGAAATTAACTAAATATTAATAAGAATAAGTAAAACCAAACACAACCTATGTGTTGTTTAGACGCAAAACCAAACGCCCTATATGGTCTGTTAAACCCATTTCCAAACACCCCTAAAGAGCTGTTGTCCCAAACACGCCCTTACGGGCTATTAAACCTAAATCCAAACACACCTTAAAATTTATAAATCACCAAAAACAAAAATAATATATACTACATTTATTAACCAATTTAACCACCATTAACTAATTTAATATATACTAGATCTTGATATTGATAATATTTGATATCACCAATTACATCACAAATCCTAATCGTACCCCCACACTAAACCAAGTTAACCCGAAACCATTTCTCGGATGATGGCGACAACGCGGCGGTTGTCGAAGGCGCGGCTGAGCCTTGAGGATGGTGGCTGACGAGGGTGTTATGGCGAGGAGGTGGCGAGGTGACGAGGGGGTCACAATGGTTCGTGGACTGGTGGTGCGAGACGATGGTGATGGTTGGCGGTGACTATGTAGGATGGTGGGGAGGTGGCTGTGGGGTTGCACCGGAGTGGCGGTTGGAGGTGGAGGTGGAGGTGGAGGTGGAGGTGGCCAAGGCGGTTGTGGCGGATATGGTGGCAGTGGGGTGGAGATAAGGTGGGTAGTGGTGACGGTGAGATGGCGGGGTGGCGACGAGACTGGTGGTGGTTAGCTGGAAAGTTTTGCCAGAGAGGTGGCGGCGCTGGATTTCGGCCGGAATCTCGCCAGAAATTATGGGGTGGTGTCGGAAAACCTTATGAGAGGGGGAGAGGATTTTTGTAGAGGCTAGGTTTAGAAAAATGATAAGAAAACCCTAAATGGGTAGTATTTATACTTGGAAGTATGAAAAAATGTGACATGTATAATAAAGTTTAAGGGTGAAGCTGAAAATATAACTAGAGGGACTAAAAGTGTAATTATTTAGTATAGTTTTGTAAAATAATTGTTCGGGACTCGTTTGGGCGAGTTAACGGATGATTCAAAACACGAAACTTGCGTCGTTGCGTTCCAAATGATTTTTCTCATAAAAATGAGTATTTACATCACTATCATTTTATAAATGTTTTTATAAAATATATTTAAAATGTTTATTATTTATTTGGGTATCGCGGGTAAGCGTTGTCCGTAAAAATAAAACTTTGACTCAAATATTCCCGTTTTTAACAAACGTTTTTAAATAAAATGTAAATTAATTTATTAAATAAATTATGATAATTAAATATAATTTAATTATTTTCGTGTCGGTACGCGTTGTGTGTTGTTTTTCACAATTTGCGAGATATCTTCCCGTTTATAAGTCAAATAAGTTTGAAAAAATAAATTTGTAAATTAGAGATAATAATAATAATTATGATTTAATATTTAAATACATTTCAAAAATTTACCGACTACGAGGTACTCATTTTTAGGTGACCCTAAAAGGTCAAAAGTCAAAAAGTCAAGTCGAAACCGAAAAGTTAAAGGGTAAAATAGTAATTGAAAGTTCTGAAAATTGCCGGGTGTGACAAATGATATCAAAATCATCAATTAGGTTCGAAAAATAATCTTTCAGGTATATAACATCAAAATCATCGATTAGGTTTGTAAAAGTCATATCTTATTCGTTTTAACCCCGATTTTAGTGATTCTTTTGAGCACGTCTTTGTAATTAAAAGTTCTATCTAGATATGATATTTTACAAAAAGAATCTGGTATGAATAGTAACTAAGTTTTATAAAATCACTTTTTGTATATATAATTATATAAACTTGCAAATAGCATAACTTCTTCGTTATAGCTCAGTTTTTCAAGTTCTTTATATGCCTACGATCCTTGTAACATGTGGTATTTTATAAAAATATAAAATAAATTTGTTATTTTTCGAATTAAAACAGAAACTTTTGATGTTTTTGTTAAAATGTGTTTAAAAGTTGTTTTTATAACTTTTTAGTTTCACCACTTTGTTACAAGTCCATTTCAACCCTTAATATCACATGTCTTTCACACCTAGGTTCCTTAGTCCATGATTAGTCCAAAGATTATCCAAGAATCATAAGATCCATAAGTTTACATACTCATTTGTTCATAACTTTATATAAGTATACTTTTTAAGTAACTTGTTTATATATACTTTTTATATATAAACCACAGATGTCCATTACTTATGCATCTATTATAACATGATATTAACATTCATATATCATATGTAAAAGTTTACCAAATCATAAACAAGTGTAAAAATCTATTTTTACAAGTAAATAAGTCCTTAGATGGTGATTAACTACATAAACATCATATATGCATAAAATCACAAAAGTAAAGAGATTAAGGATTCCTTAATCTGATGTAGGATGATGAAAAATATGATCTAAACCCTTGTTTAGCAAACAAACCCTAGCTTTCAACACCTTGAAAACCCAAATTTCACCAAAAGCCTAATCTTGAACCTTCTTGCTTTAACACTTGTAAACCTTAAAGCAAACCTTTTAAACACCTTAGGTTATCTTAGATATGATGTAGGAACACTTGGAAATGTGATAAATAAAATTTATATAGATGGTTTATGTTGTTGGTTTGGAGCCGTGGGCTATTAGAGAGACAAAGGAGAGAGTTTGTTTTATTTTCACTTTGGAAATGAGAGTGTATGTGTTCTATATATAGTTTAGGCATTATATACCCTATTGACTAGTCAAGGAACACTTAGAGGAATTCTAGGCATAGTTGGTCAAGTCACTATTTGAGTTAGTAAGAAAAATGAGTCTTGGTTCCTAAAACATGAGAACATCCCATGATTTCTAGGAAAGGTGTTTTGCAAGATATTTTCTTGGTTGTATCCTCTATATATCTGGCCATATAAGTATATAAGTGATGAGATTTTGTAAATTTTGAGTATTGGGTATATTTATGGGTATTTTTTAAAGCGTAGAAAAGTTTTGGTGGTTCTGGAAATGCCTAAACGTATATTATCGCGAAACGTAATCACTTTACGTAACCAATAAAAATAAAATGAACAAAGTTAATAATTATACTCAAAATAATTACTTAACACTTGCTTGATGTAAACATTTAATTGTTTGATGCCCGTTGATAATTTTTAGCTTACGCGATTTAACTTAACGATTACGACTTAAAAGCAAACGCGTACAATACTAAAAATAAATAGTGAATTTATTGACGTCATAAATGACCCTAAAACACGGGGTGTTATAGCGGTGGTTAATCATATCAAACGAAACTAGTAGGTAATGCTTGTAACTCTTACCACTATAGGCATTTAACCTTTCATGACCAACCCAATAAATAAATTGACCAACAACAGCTTGTGTTGACCGTTTGATTCTAATTGATTTACGGGGCAAATGGTGAATGTCAAGTTGGTTCCATGTAAGAGAGCTAAGTTTAAATACATAAACAGACCAATTTCCTTCCCTAGAGTACGGGTATGAAATTTTTACAACGGTTGGGTCTAGGTTGTCGGGCCGGACACCAAAGCCTAAAAGAATCTTACAAGAATCTGCTTGATTTTTTGGGACAAAAACCCCAATCTCTTTATTAATCGATGGGTTTGCAATACAAACCATCATGTTATTACAATATGAAAAACCCTAAATTCCTTGAGAAGTAGCAATAAGTTTCAAATTTGCTATAACAAGGTTTCTAAAAACTAGGGTGTGGATTAAATTTTCTTCTACAGATATCATAGAACCTTGAAAACCATGATTGTAGGTTAAATAAAATACATCATTGATAGACTTACGAACACCGTAATTAAAGAAGAAGGTGGCAGAGTCTATGCAAGACTTCCAAGAATTTGATACAGTACGAAACTGGAGCAAAGACTTGACTGGAAGTCTTTTCATTATCTCGATTTGAATTTCAAACGGTATGTAGTCTGACATTATTGGAAACTTTGAATAATAAGATAAAGGATGATTTTGGGTAAAGATTTAAATTGTAGATTGTGAAGATTTATAGTGAAGAGGATGACTTAATTATATATTAAACTAGAGCATTTAATTTTAATAGACCTAACTTACAGGAGAATTTTAATGTTGATGTACTTTGTTATAGTGTGCCATTTTCAAATTAATTTTTATTTCAAAGACTAAAACACAGGCGACTTTTCAAATTATTTAACCTTAACAGAATAAAAAAAGATTTTGCATGAAATATTATACCTACATGATGAGTAGGTATGTACCTTCAACGAGTAATACGGATGATTTTGCTTCGATCTTGTGCCTCCAAAAGTATTCAAGGATCCGTTCACGATAGGCTAGGGCTGTTTGTAGAGGGTCTTTGACTGTCAATGGTAGTTTACGGCTCAATCTGTATAAAAAATACACACCCATACACTACAGTCCCCGTATAGGTCTGCTTGCTCAACAACCTTTGGAAACATGTATTTGATCTCATACGACTCAACTGATATGCCCTTGCTCTTTAAAACACCATGCTGGTTTAGATACAAGGTAAGCTATTATGGCAAGTTTCTCTTCATTGTTCGCCTCCATGGTCTCCTATTTTCGCAGACATAACCAAGACTATCATAAAACGTAACAACTTTAGTAGAGATATGAAGCTCGGCTAGACACCAGTGCTTCTTTGGTTCATTGACAGGAAAATACACCTATTTAAAAATATAAAGTTATATATTTTGGAATGAGTAATGTGACAGTTATATAAGTAAAATTTATAGACAAACAACCTTCTCAACATCTGACCACGCCACTAGATACCTTACGCCATTGGAATAATAGTCAGGCATTGTTCCACCTAGTATGGATGGTGAGAGATGGGGGCTTACCATGGCCCAATATGCGTTGGGTTCTATAAAATACCACATTAGATCGACCCATAAATCAAGGTGCTATGTAGGGAAAAAAAATAATTAACTCACCAGTTAAGTATAATTACATTAGATACATATGCATAATAAGATTAATTTACTTACACTGTCATGCAACTAGCCGTCTTTTGATGGGTACAAGCTAAACCTAACCAGAAAGCTTGAGTAACAGCAATGTCTCGATAGCCCCATGGAAACCAATATTCTGGAGGGTCTTGGATTTTTAGAAATTCAGCAAAACCATCAGGCAGAGTTACCTTTTCCTTTTTGCAATTATGTGGTCTTGACAGTTGCTAAAAAAATTAACATTCATTATAATGAACAAAATGTAAATGCTTTGTTAAATTTGATAAAAAGTTAAGTCAAACCTCTACAAACACTTCTAATGTCATTAATTTATTAATTGACCTCGAAGTGTTGTACATAATTCTTAAATTTGAAGATGTATTTGTTATCCCATATGTTTAATCCATAACACAATCAATAAGCACTATCAATAAGCAAGAATGAGTAGAAAATAAGCTAGAATGTAGAGAGAGAAAGTAGAGAGAGAAACAAAGATGGAAGCTTAGATTTAGAGAGAAATGGTGAGTTACACAATGAAACAAATGCAACCAACACTTTCTCCATGTGAGGAGAGGGTTCTATTTATACCCATTCCTTCTAGTAGGCGTATGGGCTTATTAACTTGGGCCGGGCTTGGCTAAACTTGGGCTTAGAGCCCGAAACACGGGCAATATTAGATTACAATCCAAGCCTGTTGAACCCGACTAGCCTATTATAATACAAAACTAACTTTGACTAATACGAACGATACCATTCTTGTTTGACTTATATAAAATTAAGGCTAACAATATCCCACAATGTTGAGGTCTCTTCCTTCAAACTCCTCCGTACCACTGATGACATTCTTGTAGGAGTTTGCTTTGATTTATCATTGTCTCCCCTGACTTTGAAGATATGACTTTTGACGTTTATGCATTGCCTTGTTTTGTTCTTGTCTTGTTTGTAATGGCTTTGTTCATTCATTCTTTGTGATCTTGTTCTTGAGCCTTTATCTTGCATCACTTCCTTGACTTAAATCATCTTGATTTGACTTCCTTGATCAACGTGTGCTCTTGACCAACATGCTCATACTTGTTACATTCTCGTTTGACATATATTATTATAATTCTAACAATCTTCCCAAAATACGATTCTTTATTTGACTTTGAGGCTCTTTGATGGTGGGGAAGTTTAGAATCAACGGGTCTGGATGTTGAACGATTGACTTTGAAAAGCTTGAGTATGAGTTGTGTTTATGAATCGACTTTCGCTGGATGACGGTGCAACCCGTGTCTTATCCTGAAATAAATATAGTTAGCAATAAAGATGAATATGGTTTGTCTTTCATCTTGTAGTTCGGTCTGCTTTAACTCCGGTTTTCCCGTTTTTTTTATAGTATAATGTACTATACCTGTGATCAGGTAGATTCAAAGAATCTCCTTGACAGGGTTTCCAGCTCAATCATGTTAGGATCTTCTAACAAGATAGTATTAGATTCACATGCTTGTTAGTTCTCATTACCGGAACGTCTCAAAGAAGACAATAAACACGGTAAGAGTAACAGATAGTTATATCTTTCTGTTTAAGTCGTCAATTCATTTTACTGGACCAAAAATTGATATTAGTTATCACAAGCTTGATTCATATAGGAATCTTGAACGTAACCCTACCAAGACCTTGTTTGATGTTGGCTCAAGCTGGATTTTTCCATTTCACTGTGTAAACTTCTTAAGTATCACACAGATGTTATGGCAAGGGCAAGATAACTCAAGGATATTGCATAGGGTCTCTTTGTTAACAACTTGTGAAGCTTTAAGGTGGTTCAGCAAGATTTGTTGACATTGTGTTTACTAATGTGTTTTATAATTTGATCTCTTCTGGTCTAGACTCGATTTGGCATTTTTGGTTTTTTTTTTTTTTTTTAGTAATCCCGGAGCGCTTGGTGCTGACAGCCATCATATTCAATATTAAATATCGGAGTGAGATGTCAATAGATTACGTGTGTTCTCAGGGTACAATGAGTCAAGTTTCTTTTGAGTGAAACCCGAATGGCTGGGAGGGTTGAGCATTGCTGCACTGGGTTCCATTACGACTTCTTTATTATCTACAAATCTTCTTTGTGATTTTGACTAGATTATAGTATTGACCCGGGGTTATGCTAAGTTGTGAGGAGGGCTGCTTTGTTTTCGCCCTTTCTACATAATTTATATTTTAATTCTTCAAACCACTTTCAATGCTTACCAGACGTCATTTACTAAACATGTTTTGATTGTTCCAAGTGTTAGCTCAATCTTAGTTGCATTTTTTCTTATACACATTCGTCTCCATTCATACCTAAGGACTGCTATTTCTAACTATGGAGTGTCCTTGGGTAGATCCCTCCGGTTCTGGTTGGATCGTAGGACTTATTCCTAACCTAACCACCTTATGACTTCAGAATCGTCGTGAAATTAATAGGTTGTTGGGTATGAGATCGAACCATAAAACCATTTTCTGACATTGTTATTTTCAAATACTCCCCCTACACATGTGCTCCGAGATTCGAAATTGTTTAGCACATGAAGGAAAGAGTTGCACTTAGAGTCTTAAAGATCACATTCGTCTATATCATATTTTAATTACAATTTTCTCCCCTTATTTTAAATAATAAAACACTTAGTATTTGAAATACCAATTGATTAAAATTTGACATGAAAAATTCCATGGGGAGAAAAATTATACCACGATATTGCATGAATTCAGATTCTGATAGCTCCCCTTCAACAGTATATGTGGGATACCAATATTTATTAAAACTTGACATTGGAATGAAAAATTGATATGACACCACAAAATGTTGAAGACGGAGTGAGATGCCTTAGTGAACAATGTATATTGATAATTGACATTATAAGTTTCCACATTTTAATTTCACAGAATGTGTTTGTGTAACACCCCATTTTGACAAATATAGCAGCGGAAGCTAATCTGGGATATTGCTTCATGGATACAACAATCATAATAATAAAAAACGACTTAAAAGAGACGTTGTTCAAAAGATACGTTATCATTCATTTAAAATCAAAGTTTTAAAACGGCAGGTCCCAAAATCTAGTAACATACAATGTGAATGATAACAAGTTTTAGCCATCTTCAAGTCCATGCCACTCTGTGCCATAAGCCGCTCAATTACCTGAGATAAACATGCTAAAAAGTCAACACAATGGTTGAGTGAAATTCATAGGTTTGAAATGTAATAGTTGAATACAAGTCCTCATAAGTAATTGTTATAGAAGCAGTGTCATAGTAATGCGTTATAGTGTGGTATTGGGTTACGTTGTTATACACCTGTTATTGGTAATAATTGCTACGAATACAATTATCATGGGAAAATGGTATTGTGTTATTGTTATTGTTATTGTTATGGTCATGGTCTCGTCTAAGCTCATGGCACACAAACTGACTAGTGTATATATATACCCAAAATGATGTGGTATATATATATAGAGATAATGGCCCTCAGTGTAGGTAATTGCCATATACCTATGAAATTAAAATATAGTGTGTTTGGTTACCAATCCGGGTAACACAAATAGGATTCGTCAATCCCGATAGATCTATTCACAATATTCGCATTCACCCGTAAGTGATTAATGGTCCATGATAATGAGGGACTTTTGGCATAAAGTAACTT